>SRPZ01000323.1:0-31444 GCA_018360255.1 Claviceps maximensis
CTTATATTTACTTTCTAATTCTATAGTATATAACTCTTTTAGTTATACCTAAAAATATAGTTAGAATTTAATTCTATAAAAGTTATTATATATAGCTATTAGGCTAGGCTAATAGCTATTATATATACTAGAATAAGGGTTATCTAATTACATAGTCTAAGAAAAGTGGGTCCTTATAGCTATTAAATTCGCTAACTAATTATAGATTAGGAAGTTAGTAGTATATATATATATATAATATAACTAAGTTACCTTAGGCTAACTTCCTATATAAGGCCCTATATTAGGGGCCTATAATAGGGCACTAATACCTAGGGAAGACCCCTAAAAATACTATTATTTTTAACACCCCCTTTAAAGAAGTATTATAGCTAGTAATTATAAAAGGTTAAAGAAAAGGGCAAATTAAAAGAAAGAAAAATCAGTATAAAATCTAGAAAAATTTATTAATAGAAATAAAGAATAGATTTAAAAAGCCCTATTCTAGGGCTTTAGAAAGATTATATTTACTATAGGAAAGTATAGTAATTTAGTTACTTATTGCTTATTAAATATAAAGAGTGTATTTTTTCTTATTTTAGTAATTATTTTTAATTTTAAATTATTTTTATTATATTTAGCTATTAGCTAGGCTAATTTTATAAGTAAATTTCTAGGAGTAGTGCTCTATAATTATAAGGGTTTTAAGCCTAGAAAATCTAGAAAGGTTATATATAAGGGGCTAGATAGGGGCTTAGTTAGCCTATTAGCTAGTATTTTCTTAATATTTAAGTAAGCTATCTTAGCTAGCCTAGCTAAGACTTATTATTAATTATAGTAGAATTTAAGAAGGGTATACTTAGTATAGCTATAAAGTGCTAGATTATAGGCTATTTTTATAGCACTTTAGTTATTATAAAATACTTATATAGAGGGTTTTATAAGGCACTTTAGCTCCTTAAATATTCCCTAGAGCTACTATAGCTCTCTAAAAGTCTTATAAATTATATTAGACTTAGCTTCTATAGTTAATAAAGCTATAGTGCTAGCTTTCTTTAATTTCTAGCTTATAAGGCCTCTAGCTAGCTTAAAGAAATAAGTATAGATAGATTTTAAAAAGGCTCTATTATCTATAAAATTACTATTATAAAATCTAACTAAGCTAGAGCTAGTAGTATTTTTCTTACTATTATTATTAGGATTTCCCTTATAATAAATAGCTAATTTTTATATATTTAATAGGTATTTTAGTAGGTTTTTAGCAGCATTTAAGTGCTCTAAATATAGGCTTATAAGTGCTATTAATAGCTACTATAGTGTAAAAGCAATATTAGGTCTAGTAAGTAATATTAAGTATATTATAGTGCTAATAATACACTAATATTCCTTAATTTACTTAGCTTCTAATTTCTTAGTAAGCTATATTTTTAGGTATCTAGGCTATATAGGAATTCTAATAAATTTATAATTATTTAGCTTAAACTAAGATAATACCTTCTAAATATATTACTTTTAATATATTTTAAGAATTAAATTCTTTTAATCTTTTATAATTTAAACCCCTAAAAAAAATTCTATAGGGCCCCTATTTTCTATAGGGTAGGCTTTATATAAATCTTATTTTAGCTTATTTATATATACTAAATCTTTTTTTATTAGTAAATAATTATTAATATAAGTTATAATAAAGGTCTTTATAGCTAGATTTTAAAATAAAGCTAGGTTAGAAATTAGAGGGGAAAATCTAAGATTTTTTAATATAGCTATTAAGGTCTATTACTACTCCTTAAAGCTTTATTTTAGGCTATAAAGTAACTTTAATAAAATTATTACCTAACTTTTAAAAGCTTTATAACTATATTTTTTAGCTAAATTATTTAGCTATAGATTTTACTTTATAAATTCTATAAATCCCTTAGAAATTTATATATAAATAAGCTTTTTTAGTATACTATTTAAAAAAGTATATATAAAGTTTACTTACTTTATCTCTAAATTTTCCTTTATAGCTATTTTAAGTAAAATTTACTAATTAGGTAAAATACTAATAGTAATAAAAATATCTATATAATCTAAGCCTTTTATTTATATAAATCCCTTAGTTATTAGCTAGGCTTTATATTTTAAAGAATTATTTTCTTTATTCTTTTTAAGCTTTAATATAAGCTTATTTCTAAGTACTTTATAGTCTTTAGGTATAGTATTTATATTTATAAATTTAAAAGTACTTACCTTTAGAAGTTACTTAAATTTACTAAAAATAGCTTTAATTTAGTATTTTCTTTTTAAACTAGAATTTACTTACTTCTAGGTCTTAAGTTTAGGGTAATTAACTAGTTTTTCTTTAGCTTTTTACTAAGCCTTATAGTAGATTTTTCTTACTAAAGTTACTAAATTAATATCTATAAAATCTAAATTTTTCTTAATTTCTTTTAGTAAATTTTTAGCTATAGTATTTATATTAACTTCTTTAGCTAATATTAGCTCCCTAAAACCTAGAAATTAACTAATTTCTATATTAACTATTTAATTATAAGTTATAGAGTAATCTTTATTAAGAAAACTAATATTTAATAAATCTTAGTTACTTTTTCCCTTTAAAAAATTACTTTTTATAGAAAGTTTTAGGGGGTTTTTATAAGAAAATTTATTTCCCTTTAGAGACTTATCCCCTATAAAATACCTAAAAAGGCCTAGATTTATAGGGCCTATAAGTTCTATAATTTTTATAAAGCTAGTTTTAATTACTAATCTTTTAAAAGAAATATATACTAAAAAGGTCTTAAACCTTAGTATAGCTAGTAGTTTTTTAGGTACTATTTTAGGGGCTAGCTTATAAGCTTTAGGTCTCTTTTTTAGTAAAATTAAGACCTTATAGTATAAGCTAATAGCTCTTAAAGCACTAAAATTAAGCTCTAATATTTAATTTTCTAAATTAAGGGTAAGTAACTATACTAGGCTTTATAGCTTAGTAAAATTTATAGTTAAATTAATTAAATTAATAATAATAAAAATAATAAAATTCTATAAAAATAAGGGTAAACCTAACTACTATAGAGTAGCCTATAGTTTATTTAGAATAACTTAGATAAAATACTTTACTAAGCTATTTTACTTATAAATATAAAGAAAAAAAGTAGTAAATTTTATTCCCTTTTTAGCTAGCTATTTCTAGTTTTAAAAATTAATATCTTTACTCTTATTAAAATAAAGATATTTAAAGTAAGTACTAAAATTAGATTTTAGTAACTTAAAAAATTCTTTTATTATAAAGAATATAGTATTATTTTCTTTATTAAGTATTAAAAAACACTATTTATATTAAGTTTTTTTATTTACTAAAATAAAGTATATAGAGTACTTATTATAAAGTATAAAGCTTATTTTTACTATATCCCCCTTTAGTCTATTTAGAGCTTTAAAGGGATTTATAATTAGATTTTTAAAGGGTTTTCTTACTACCTTTATTTAATTATAAGCTAGGTAATTAAAGTCCTTATTTTTAATTTTAAATAAGTTAGGTATTTCTTTAGTTATTAAGGAGGTCTTTTTAAGTAAAGAAAGCCTAATATACCCTAATTTAATATACTAAATTCTAGCTAATTTAAGTAACTTTTAGTACTTTTTTAGGCCTAATTCTATAGATTTATTACTTAAAAGCTTAGGGCCTTCTATAAGGTTACTTATAAGCTTAAAGCTTTATAAAATTATAGAGCTTTCTTCCTTAGCTCCTTACTAAGTTACTTAAGAACTATAGGCCTCTTAAAGAGCTATTAATGCCTTTTTTATAGAAGGTATTAATTTTTTAGTAGCTTATTTAGTAGCTAAGCTATCTAAAGCTTTTATAATAAGTTTTTTAGTATTTAATAGCTTATAATTAGCTAAATTACTACTAATTTTAGTAGGTTTTTTTAGCTATAAAAGGTACCTAGCTAGAGGCTATTAAAATTAAGGAAGAAGGGGCTAAATTAGATTTTAAGCTCTTAAAGTTACTAAAATCCCCTATAATTTCTTCTACTAAACTAACTTAAATTAGCTTTTATAAAGAAAGCTATATCTCTATAGAGTAGGAAAATCTACTCTATATTTAGTAGCTAAAATAGCCTAAAAAATAGTAACTATTATTAATCTAATTTAGGTATAATTTAGGGGTTTCTTACTCTTTTACTTCTAAAAAAAAGCTATTTTTTCTTATATTTAAAAGAGTAATATAGAACTTATTAGCTAAAAATAGAGCATTTTTATTAATATAATCCCTAGAAATATAGTACTTTAAGCTATTAATTATATTTATATTAAGCCCTGGGAAATATAGAGCATTCTTTAGAGTAAGAGGCCTATATTTATTTAGATTTTATTAATATAAAACTAGAAATCTAGTATTTCTATAGCCTTTAGGGTATATAGGTCCCCTACTAGTAGAGATAGGTTTAGAGAAGATATTATAGTTAGACTATATTAATAGCTTTATAGTAGAAGTTATATAATATTATAACTAAATAAATTATTATTTTAAAATTTATAATAAAGTAAAAGCATTACTAAAGAAATAATAATAAAAGAGTAAGTAATTTAATAATAAATTATATAGCTTAAAGAATTATAATATCTTTATATTTATAAATATAAACTTTAAAAAGAACTATAAAATTATTAAACTTTAGTATAATATAAAAGTAAGTAATAATTATTTAATAATTTATAAATTAGTTAAGAAAAAAAGGTTAAAGTAAGTAATATAAAGAAACTTTATCTAAATACTAATCTTTAAAAATAAGAAAATTAAATTAATAATCTTTAAAGAGTATTTAATAAAGTACTTAAGTAATACTATAAGGATTATTAAAAAATTATTCTAATATATAATTATATAGAAGTTAACTATTAATTAAAATAAAATTACTTTATTAATAAGAAACCTAAGAAAAAAGAAAATTAAAAAAATAATTAAAATAAGTTTATTAAATAAATCTATATCTTTATTAAAGATTTAAATAATTAAGAAGTTTAACTAGCTTAATAACTTAAAATTACTAAATAAAAAGAAACTTAAAGCTTTAGAGATTTTTATATTTATTTAAACTTACTTAAGAAATATTTTTTATAAGAACTAAGAGTATAAAAAGCACTTTAGTATTTTATAAAACTCTAAGAAAAGCTATATAATTATATTAAACTATTAGCTATAATTATACTAAAAACTTAAGAGAAAATAGTAGAATTAGCTATATATTTTTAGAAAGCTTTATAAATATAATAAAAATATAAGAAATTAGTAAAGAGTTTAATAAAAATAAGTAATTAAGTACTTTTTATAAAAAGAAATAACTACTAAGGTAAATACTATAATTCTAAGAAGGATTAAAATACTAAGAAATATTATAAAAAGTATAATTTAAAAAAGACTAATAATAAGTATTTAAAAAAGAAAAATAATAAAATAACTATTACTTATTACTATTATAATAAAGAAGGATATATTTAATTTAATTATTTAAAACTTATAATAAAAATAGTAAGTATAATAGCTAAAGAGAATATAAAAATAAAATTAGAAAAAAAAAAAATTAAGTATAATACCTAATACTTAATTAAAATACTACTAAAAGTAGTATTTTAATTTAAGATTAAAACTAAGGTTTAAGTATAAAGAACTTATAAAATAAAAGTATATTTAAATACTTATACTAAGATTAATATAATTAGTTTAGCCTTAGCTATAAAATAAAGGCTAAAGAAAAAAAAAGAAAATAAATATATAATTAAAATAATAAATAGTAAGAGTATATATATAAAAAATATATAGATATTATTACTATTTTTAGTTAACTTAAAAGAAATATAAAGAGAAGTTATTTAATAATATATTAATATTAATACTAAAGAAAAGTTAATTCTTTTAGAAATACTAACTTTTAAAAATTTAGATATTTTTCTATATTCTTTTATATATTAATAGTAGTTTAATTTAAAGTAAAAACATTTTATATTATTAAATACTAAAAAATTCTTAAAAAAAGCTACTATATTAATTTATATATTTATAGTATTTAAGAATATAAAACTATTACTATTTAAAGAAAGAAATAATATTCAAAAAGAATCTATAGTTTCTAGTATTATTTTAAAAGAATTAAAGAGTTTTTAAGATATATTTAAAACTAAATTAATAAAAGATTTACTAATATATTAAAGCACTAATTATATTATTAAATTAGAACTAAGTATAATATTACTATATAGTTTTATTTACTTATTATAGCTAGTAAAACTAAAAAGCTTATAAGAATATTTAAATAAAAATCTAAAACTTAGTTAAATTTAATATTTAAGAAGCTTAATAAAGGCACTAATTTTATTTATTTTAAAGAAGAATAAATTACTTTAATTATATATTAATTATTAAGGTCTAAATAAAGTTTTAGTTAAAAATTAATACTTATTACTATTATTATTATTATACTCTAGATAGGCTACTAACTAGCCTAATATCTAGTACCTTAGCTACTTAAACTATATAGGAAAAACCCTAGTCTAGAGGGGAAAACCTATATACTGCTATAGTATTTATATATTAGGGCTGCTAAGGCTTTATAGTTAGTATTAATTATAAAAAAAGGTATGCTACTAGCTAGATATAGCTAGCATTACTAAAAAAGTATAGTAATATTTTCCTAGAGTATAAGTAAGGATTATTTAGGCCTAAGTAGCTTAGTTAGTTATTATATTACTATTATAAAGGCCCTATAGTCTTAACTAAGGGCTAGTTATAAGATCTAGCTATAGTAACTACTATAGTAGCTATATAAACTATTAATAGCTACTTAGTAGTTATATAAAGGGGGAGGGGGGGGGGGGGGAAAGTATTATAAAAAGATTATCTCCTCTTAATAAGGACTTCTTTTCTTTCTTCTTCCTTATAACCTTTCTATAAATATAAATATACTCTTAATTCCCTTCTTACTATATTATTATATTAGCTTTAGTTTAATAGTATACTAAAGAATAAATAAGAAATTATAATACCTTAAAAATTACTATAAAAAATAAATAAGTCTTAGGCTAATAAAAAAGGTATAAGTACTACTTCTATATTAATTTAGTACTACTACTAATTTATTAATAGCTTAGTTCTATATATACCTAGCTATATACTCCTTATTTTATTTATACTAAGAATATATATAAGTTATACTATAATACTTAAGGTAAGGAGCTTAGTATAGACTTACCTTATTCCTACTACTAATTAGTATAGGCATTAGGGGTTCTTACTATAAGTATACTATAGTAAAAAAGCTATATTATAAGGTAAGTTAAGTTTAAGCTAATACTACTATATTAGCTAATTAGTATATAGCTATATAATTTATTTACTTATTAAAATAAAGTAAAAAATATTCTTAATTACTAGAATTATAAAGCTATAGAGAAGGATATTAATATAAGTATAATATAGAACTAAGTTAGTGTTAGTATAGTGCTAATTTAAAGTAAAAAACTATATATAATACTACTTAAAAGGTAGTAAAGTATAGAATTAATAAAACCCTTAATATAATTAAAAAAGTAAGTATATTATTATAGGTCTATAGTAGTAGTAATATAAAGATATTAGCTATTTAAACTAAAATACTACTATAGCTTATATATATTATAAATACTTTAAAGGAAAATAACTATATTCTATAGGTTACTTATAGTATTATTATAGTATTAATATAGAATGCTAGTAATAATATAAATTATAAGTAGTAAAAGGTAAAAGAACTTAATAATAATAATATTAGTAAAAAAATAAAGGTAAAGTTAGAGAAGGTAAAGTAAATAGTAAGGTAGTAATAGTATTACTATAGCTATAATATAGAGCTATAAGTTTATAGTTTTATTTTTATTATAATAAATTAATTACTTTTAGTACTTACTTATTATTTATATAACTATTATAACTTTATACTAATACTAGTATAGCTACTATTCTTATACCCTTTATAATTATTTCTATAATATTCTCTATTTATTTAGTTTTTAGTATATAGGCTAGTAAAAACTACTAAAGGTAGCTAGTTTTAAGAAACTACTTTATAAGGGTTACTATAGTTTATTTAGAATTAAATACTATATAAATATTATAGTAGTTTTAAAGTAGGAATAGGCTTATTATAATAAAATAAAGGTAGTTATACTTATTATATTTAAGAATAATATAGTAAAGGTCTTTATTATTAGCCTAGTACTAGTACTATAGTAAGTCTACTCTAGGGATATTATAATAATAAAGGTAGGAATTTAGGCTAATATACTTAGTATATAACTAAGTAAGAGTAAAGGACTTATATTTACTTAGGCCTATATAAAGTTTAATAATCTTAGCTATAGTAGTAAAATTTAGCTTATACTTAGCTATTATATAATTATAGTAATTATAATATATATATACCTTAGTTCTATCTCTATACTATTTATTTTTCTATTTTAAAGCTAGGGCTTATATAAATAATTATTTATTTAGAGGTTTAGGGGGTTAGTTTAAAAATAATATATAGTTAGGGTAGTTATTATATTAAGGTAAATATCTATAGTAGCTATATAGGTATTAATAAAGATAAGCTACTATTACTATATAAGCGCTATAAATTCTCTTTACTATTTTATTTAACTTAATTCTCTTATAAAAGATAAGTAAATAAAAATTAAGGTACTAGTTAATAGGGGCTATAGCTACTTTAGTCTTAAGTAAAGTCTATAATATAGCCTTAAAAGCACTAGTAATAATATAAAGACTCTTTAATTATTTTATAATAAATGCCTTAATAATACTATATACTTACCCTTTAAAGGCTATAGAGGTATAGTATAATTCTATACTATATATAATAATAGTTTAAATAATTTATATATAAAGAAGCCTAGAATTTTAAAGAGAGTAACTCTATATTAATACTATTAATACTATAAAAGTAAGGCATTATTACTCTAGCTTTAACTTAACTTATTTTTAATATATTTATTAATATAGCTTATTATAAACCTAGACCCTAAGGAAGTATATAGACTAAACTAGTTATATTATAGTAGTGCTAAGTTAAACTAGAGTTATAATAGCTATATACTATTTTATAAAGTATATTAGCTTACTTTTCTAGAGATAGAACTTAAGACCTAACTTTTAGGACTATTTTTAGTAAATACTCTATATTACTTTAAGTTACTACTATATTTCTTTTATTATATAGCTATATATAAGTATATTAGTATTATTAAAGAATTTAAGGATAAGTATAAAGCATACTATAATAAGCTTTTTATATAGTAGTATAATATATAAAAGGAAGAAAATAGAGAATATAAGTAATCTTTATAGGACCCTTATAGTAATAAATAAAGCCTTTATTATTTAATTATTAAAAAAAAGGTATACTATATAATTAGTAGTAAAGGTATAGGTTTATACTACTATTTAGGTAAATATACTAGCTTTAAGTATAATATAAATAAGTTATTAGTAATAAACTATATTAAAAGTAGCTAATATATTTAGTTAAAGTAATAAAGTAATATTACTATAGTGCTATACTATTGTTAGAAATTAGGGATTATAAATAGCGGTCTGCTTCTAAGGGTAGTGGGCTTAGAAGCAGCAGGTCCACTATTATTCCTACGCGCCCTACGCTTAGCTTTGCTAAGATATATATATACGCGCGGTAGCTATAGTTACCTGCTAGCTATAAATCTAGATAGAAGCTTTTATATAACTTATAGTATAGAAAACACACTCTAAATTTTATAATAAAATAGTAAAAATATAATATTTAGTACTAGTTTATAGCTATAGGTAGCTATAAGCTATTCTAATAGTCTATTATAATTAGGGCACTTATAAGGGGGAAACTTCTTCCTTCCCTTATATACCTACTAACTTTATTAGTAGATTTAGATTATAAGGGGGGGCTTATAAGCTACTTTTTATTTTCTATATAATTTATTTATATAAGAAAATAAAAAAATAGACTTATAGCTATATAAATAAGGTGCTAATATATATGTTTTCTAGTTCCTTTTCTAAAATACTATATACTACCTAAAAAATCAAAAATAATCTAAATATATTATTTAAAAGCCCTAATTTTAGTGACTAAGAATCTAGTTATAAGACTTTTTATAAATCCCTAGTTATCCTATAAAGCAGCCTTAAAGCTAGTTATAGGGTAGCTAGGTTAGCTAATATAAGCAGCCTTTTTTCCTTATATTCACTTTCTAATCCTATAGTATATAACTCTTCTAGTTATGCCTAAAAATGTAGTTAGAATCCAATTCTGTAAAAGTTATTATATATAGCTATTAGGCCAGGCTAATAGCTATTATATATGCCGGAATAAGGGTTATCTAATTAGATAATCTAAGAAAAGTGGGTCCTTATAGCTATTAGATTTGCTAACTAATTACGGACTAGGAAGTTAGTGGTGCGCACACGCGCATAACATAGCTAAGTTGCCTTAGGCTAACTTCCCCCATAAGGCCATGTATTAGGGGCCTGTAATAGGGCACTAATAACTAGGGAAGACCCCTGAAGATGCTGTTATTTTCAACAACTATATATATAGCCTTTATAAGTATACTAAGTATAACCTTAGTAAAATAATTTATTTAGTTATTTATTTATATATTTAGTAATATATTTCTCTCTTTAGCTATACTAATAAGCTATATTATTATTATTACTTTAAGTACTTTTTTAACTATATTAAGGAGAGAAATAAACTATTATACTTTTATATATTACTATTCTTTTAAAGTTTTACTTAGTTTATAAAGAATAACTACCTTAGCTTATTAAAATAGGCTTAGGTAGTAACTAATATAGTAATATATATTAAGAAAGTAAGTAAGGGTATTAGCTAAGGGTTTACTATAAGCTTTAAGGAATTTAGTAAGGAGTTTATTAAGGCCTAATACCTTCTAGCTAAAGAGGCCCTTAATAATACTTTAAATTTTATTAATATTAAAGTAGTTCTCTAGTAGAAATGCTATAGTATTAAGCTAGTAAGAGATATTATTTAGAATATTATTAGTTTAAGCTTAAAATAATAAAAAGAAGTATTTTATTAAGGTAGCTACTTTATTAGTATAGCTATAGCTTATAGTTATAGTAAGGCCTTTTTCTTTAAGAAGGGGTAGAATATATTACTATTTTAGTAATAATTTACTATAAAGCTAAGCCTAGTATTTAAGTTTTTAAAGATTACTATATTTAGTTATTATAGTATTAAAAGTAGCTTACTATATACTTTAGTATTTATTATAAATAACTTAGGCTTAGGTCTTCTTTACCTTAGTAGTAGTATACTAGTTTTTATTTATATAAAATACTTATTATTAGTATTATACTTTTTTTATATTAAGAACTACTTTTTTTATATACTAATTTTATTATAAGTTTTACTTAAAGCTACCTTTAGGCTACCTTAGTACTATAAGCTCTATAGTAATATAGAGTTTACTTATAAGCTATATTATATAATTCTTAATTTTACTTAAAGTACTTAGAGGGATATAAATAGTATTTAGTTAGAATTAGTTTATAGCCTTAGTAATAATAAGCTAGTTCTCTATAAATAACTAGTTAAAGTAGGCTATATAGTTAGGCCTAAAGTACTTATTAAAGCTAATATAAATTAGCTATAGTATATAGTTTAACTTTATAATAAAAAGGCTACTTAGAAACTTAATAGGTATATTTATAGTTATCTATATATAGTTAATTATATTACTTCTATAGCCTTATAAATACTAAGTAACTTTACCTTAAGAAGTAATAATACTAAGCTACTATTACTTTACTATTATAAGTAATAAATTACTTTTTACTAAGGTATATTTATACTAATTCTATAGTAAATAGTATTAGTTAAAGTCCCTAATAAAAACACTATTTTTCTATATTAGTACTACTATAAACTTAGTAAGGGGTATTATTTAGTTAGGTTTATATAAGGGAGAGTAAATAAAGTATATATTAAATCTAATAATACTTAC
The DNA here is from genome assembly GCA_018360255.1 of Claviceps maximensis. Classification (NCBI taxonomy): domain Eukaryota; kingdom Fungi; phylum Ascomycota; class Sordariomycetes; order Hypocreales; family Clavicipitaceae; genus Claviceps; species Claviceps maximensis. Next base: position 12,016 of record SRPZ01000323.1, read on the forward strand.
TATATACTAGTTAGTGCTAGATTAAATTAACTATAATATAGGTTTATATTAATAGTTAATATATATAGCTATATAGCTACCCTATACTATAAGTTAAAATTTACTAAAACTAAAGTTAAAAGGCTAGCCTTTAAGGAGGCTAGGCTTCTAAATTACTATTATATTAGTTCTAAGCTAGAATTCTAGTACTATATATATAAGATAGGTTTTTTACTATATATTTTAGTATATAACCTTAATTATATATATTAAATAGTTTATTAGATTAAGCTTAGTATATTTAATTCTAAGGTAGGGATAGTATAGTAACTAAAGTATATCTCTATAGCTTTATAGAAATATTATATAAATTCTAGTTAGAAGTCTAGGAGTTAGTTTTAAAAGTAGCTAATATACTTTTATAGTAAGGCCTCTTTAAATAATATATTACTAGCTTTATATTTATAGTTATAGCTATAGCTACTTACTTTATATTATTTATTTATTTTAAAAAAGAGAGGGGTAGTAAATACCTAGGGCTAGCTTAAGTATATAGCTTTTATATAATTTTACTAGTTATTAATAATACTATAGCTTCTTAACTAAGCTAGGTATAACCTTAAGTAGTTAATATAGTATTTTTATACTAAGCCTATAAGGGCTAGGTATAAGGATTCCTTATTTTTATAGTATTTAGCTATATAGTAACTATAGTATAGTACTATATTATAGTATATAGCTATATAGCTAAACTTAAAGCATTTATAGTACTAATAGGGGTAGAGAGTATTATTATATAGCTTAGCTTTAAATATCTTAGCCTTATAAATAATACTAATATAGTATAGCTTATTAGCTATATTAACTCTATTAATATTAATAATTAAAGATATTTAAGTAAAGGTACTATAGGGCTTCTATACTATAACTTTTATAGGGCTAGTACTATTAGCTATAATAATATTCTAAAGAATAGCTTTTATAGCTTAGTTCTATATATAATAAATAAAGAAGCCCTTAATAATAATACTAAAGATATAGTAGTTTAGTATTACTTTTAGCCTAAAAATAGCCTAGACTTAAATAGTATTTTTAGTATAAGGTTTAGCTATATCTTAAAAGGTAATTATAGTATTATTACTATAGAGGCGCTTTATAGCTATAGTAATATTAAATTCTATAGCTTAGTTAATAGTATTAATAATTTCTTTAAGGGAGTAGCTTTAAGCTATTTTTATAATAGTATTACCTTTAACTATAGTTTTATAATAAACTCTAAGTAGTATTACTATAATAATAATATAGCTAGAGGTAAAAGTTATAAGGGTAGTTTCCCTAGCTATAATAATAGCTTAGCTTAGTGCTAAGCTATTACTAGTAAAGAGTGCTTTTTTAATAATATACTTAACTATTTCTTTAAGGTTTTTTATAGTAATTAATTTATTAAGTAATAGTTAAAGAGAAGGTAGAAGGGAAAATAAAAGTACTAAGGCACTATATTAGCTATATATTTTAGCTATATTATATATATAAAGAATAACTTACTATACTTTTTTTAGTATAGTATTTAAAATTAATTTAGCTAATCTTTTATATTTAATTTATAAGTAGTTTAGGACTTTATTATATACTATATATAATATAAATTTAATATAGCTACCTATTATAAAGCCTTCTTAGCTAATAAGTAGGTAGTATATACTCTATATAAGGCTATACTTACTAGTGTTAATATTTATTAGTATTACTATATTTACTATACCTATACTCTAGTTATAATACACTATTAAAGTATAGGGTAAATAGATATAATAATTATTTTTTTATAACTTTTAAGCAATTCTAAGTTAATTCTGCGTTGCTATAGCGGTGTAAGCGAATTCGCGAAAAGTTTTTTTAATACTTATTACTATTTATTATAGAAATTTTAAATTAAATATTAGAAGTAATTATTTTATTTAAATTAGATATTAAAGAAGCTTACTATTATATTTAAATTAAAGAAAATAATAAGTAGAAAATAGCTTTTTAAATAAGATATAGGTACTATAAATATCTAGTAATACTATTTAAATTAACTAATATACTAGCTATATTTAAATACTATATTAATTAAGTATTATATAGGCTTAATAATATTATTTATATTATTTATTTAGATAATATTTTAGTATTTTTTAAAATATAAAAAGAATATATTTAATATTTAAAATAGGTTCTTAAATAATTATATAATACTAATCTATATATTTATAAATTAAAGTAGAAGTTCTATAAAGAATAAATTAAATTCCTTAGATTTATATTATTAAAAGATAGAGTTAAAATAAATAAAAAGTATATAGCTATTATTATATAATAGCCTAAACTAAAAATATTTTAAGATATTTAAGTCTTTTTTAGTTTCTATAATTTCTACTAATGCTTTATTTAAGGATATTTATTAATTACTACTTTCTTAATAATATTACTAAAAGGAAGTAAAAATAGTAAAAAACTAGAAATTATAGAACTTAATAATTAAAAATAAATTATATTTAAAACTCTTAAAAAAGCATTTATATAAGCACTTTTATTATATTATTTTAATTCTAAAGCTAATATTTAAATTAAAACTAATATATTAAATTTTATTATCTTAAGTTTTTATTATAGCTTAATTTAAAAGAAAAATATTACTTTATTACTTTTTAGTTAAGAAAATTATAATTTATAAAAGTATAATATAGTATATTAAACTAAGAAATATTAGTAATTATTAAATTATTTTAATATTAAAAATACTATATTAAAGATACTTTAAATAAACTAAGGTCTTATTAAATTATTTAAATCTATAGTTATTTATAAAAATACTTAAATTAAATAAATATTAGTTATATTAGTATATTTTTCTTACTCTGTATAACTTTATAATTAAGCATTAAAAGGGTATACTAAATCTAGTCTATATATTATTAAAATAACCTAATTATTATATAAAGAAAAAAAAAGATTAAAATAATCTTATCTTAAAGCTTTAAAAAAAGATTACCTAAGTTAAAATAACTATATATAATAAAAAACTAAATAAAGACTTAAAATCTTTAAAAAAGTAAGAAAGAATCTTTATTAAAAAAGATTTAGTAAAGAAATTAGGCTTATTACTTACTTTTAACTAAATTATAGTTAAAATAATAAAAAAGAATAAAGACTTATATTACTAAGATAATAAAAAATTACTATTAAAAATAGTCTTAGTTATATAAGAGATAAATATATAAGTCTAAGAGAAAATAAAGAATTTTTATAGTTATTAAAAGTAAAATTAGTTATTAAATTAATAAAGTATCTTAAGATATTAAAAATAAATATTTATACTTAATTTAGAAGTTCTAAAAGATCTTATTTTCTAAATCTATTATAATAATTTATTAGCTAGATATTTTAGTATTAAATAAACTTCTAAACTTATAAAAAAAAAGTTTTATTAGCTAAAAATTAATATTAAAGTTAAAAAATATATTTAATTATATATAACTTACTAAAGAATAATAGTATTATAATATAGGCTATATAGAAAGCTTTAAAATCTTTTAAGGCTAAAAAGACTATAAATAGAAATTTCTATAGATTTTATTATAAGTCTCTCTTAAACTATATAGAAAAAAGACCTTATATATATAATTTTAGTTAAAGTTAATTAATATATAAAATATATAGTATTCTTACTAATATTATATATAATTACTATAGCTAATCTTATAGGATTATTTTATAAGAAAATAGAGTTAATATTTAGTATACTAATAAGTATAGTTTTTAATTAAAAAATACTATTTATTAGTAATTTTTAGTTAAATCTTTACTTTATATTTAAAGTTAAGTATTAATTATTTACTACTTTTTACTTTTAAATAAATAAATAAATAAAGTAAGTAAACTAAATATTAGAATATTATTTATATATTTTTATAATAAATAATAAATATATATAGCTTATACTTCTAGAAATAGTAAAATTTACTTATAATAATATAATAAATATAACTACAAATAAAAGCCTAAATATAGCTTTAATAAGCTATTACTTAATATTTTAATTAATTAAAAATAACTTTATTAAAGAGGGGGTATTTAAAGTTAAGTAATATATTAAAAAGCTATAAGTACTTTAGTAATAATTAAAAGTATAATAAGTATAAAGTATTAAGTTTTAATTAAAATATTTTAATAAAAAATACTAAGAATTCTTATTTAAAAGAAAAAACCTTATAGCTTTAAGTATAAAGAATCTTTAATTTAAATAAAATTAAAAGCTATTATTTAGGTACTTAAAACCTTTTTAAGTTCTAAAAAAAATTATTTAATAAGCTTATAAACTTACTTTATTAAATTAATTATTTTAAATATATAATATATTTTATATAAATTTACTTAAAAAATAAAACTTAAGAAATATTAGTAAATAAGCTAAACTACCTATATTAAAACTTAATAATAACTCTAATAAATAGGAAGTTAATAAAGTAAAAGTATATTACTTTTCAAAATAAGAATTATATTATTTAGTAAAGTAAAAGGGATAGCTTTTTAAATATAATTCATAGTTAAATACCTAAGTATTATAGAATATACCCTAATTAATTAAAGAATACTATTATATTTATTTATTTATTTATTATTATACTCTAGATAGGCTACTAACTAGCCTAATGTCTAGTACCTTAGCTACTTAAACTATATAGGAAAAACCCTAGTATAGGGGGGAAAACCTATATATTACTATAGTGTTTATATATTAAGGCTACTAAGGCTCTATAGTTAGTATTAATTATAAAAAAAGATATATTATTAGCTAAATATAGCTAGTATTACTAGAGAAGTATAGTAATCTTTTTTTAGGGTATAAGTAAAAATTATTTAGGCCTAAGTAGCTTAGTTAGTTACTATATTATTATTATAAAGGCTTTATAGTTCTAACCTAGAGTTAGGTATAAAGTCTAGCTATAGTAATTACTATAGTAGCTATATAGACTATTAATAGCTACTTAGTAGTTATATAGAGAAAGGGGGGGGGGGAGTATTATAAAAAGATTATCTTCCCTTAATAAAGACTTTTTTTTTTTTTTTATAACCTTTTTATAAATATAAGTATACCTTTAATTCCCTCCTTATTATATTACTATATTAGCTTTAGTTTAATAATATACTAAAAAATAAATAAGAAATTATAATACCTTAAAAATTACTATAAAAAATAAATAAGTTTTAAGCTAATAAAAAAGGTATAAGTACTACTTCTATATTAATTTAGTACTATTACTAATTTATTAATAGTTTAGTTTTATATATACCTAGCTATATACTCTTTATTTTACTTATACTAAGAATATATATAAGTTATATTATAATACTTAAGGTAAGAAGCCTAGTATAAACTTATCTTAGTCTTACTATTAATTAATATAGATATTAAGGGTTTTTACTATAAGTATACTATAGTAAAAAAGCTATATTATAAGGTAAGTTAAGTCTAAGCTAGTGCTACTATATTAGCTAATAAGTATATAGCTATATAATTTATTTACTTATTAAAATAAAATAAAAAATATTCTTAATTACTAAAATTATAAAGCTATAGAGAAGGATATTAATATAAGTATAATATAGAACTAAATTAGTATTAGTATAGTACTAATTTAAAGTAAGAAATTATATATAATACTGCTTAAAAGATAGTAAAGTATAGAATTAATAAAACCCTTAGTATAATTAAAAAAGTAAGTATATTATTATAGGTTTATAATAGTAGTAATATAAAGATATTAGCTATTTAAATTAAGATACTACTATAGCTTATATATATTATAAATACCTTAAAGAAAAATAATTATATTTTATAGGTTACTTATAGTATTACTATAGTATTAGTATAAAATACTAATAGTAGTATAAGTTATAAGTAATAAAAAGTAAAAAAACTTAATAATAATAATATTAATAAAGAAATAAAGACTAAGTTAAAGAAGGTAAAGTAAATAGTAAGGTAATAATAATATTACTATAGCTATAATATAAAGCTATAAGTCTATAGTTTTATTTTTATTATAATAAATTAATTACTTTTAGTACTTACTTATTATTTATATAACTATTATAACCTTATACTAGCACTAGTATAGCTACTATTTTTATATTCCTTATAATTATTTCTATAATATTCTTTACTTATTTAGTTTCTAGTATATAAGCTAGTAAAAACTACTAAAAATAGCTAGTTTTAAGGAACTACTTTATAAGGGCTACTATAGTTTATTTAGAATTAAGCACTATATAAATATTATAGTAATTTTAAAGTAAAAATAGGCTTATTATAATAAAATAAAGATAGTTATACTTTTTATATTTAAGAATAATATAATAAAGGTTTTTATTATTAGCTTAGTATTAGTACTATAGTAAGTTTACCTTAGGGATATTATAATAGTAAAGGTAGGAATTTAGGCTAATATACTTAGTATATAATTAAGTAAAAGTAAAGAACTTATATTTACTTAAGCCTATATAAAGTTTAATAATCTTAGCTATAGTAGTAAAATTTAGCTTATACTTAGCTACTATATAATTATAATAGTTATAATATATATATACTTTAGTTTTATTTCTATATTATTTATTTTTTTATTTTAAGGCTAAAGCTTATATAAGTAATTATTTATTTAAAGGTTTAAGGGGTTAGTTTAAGAATAATATATAGTTAAAGTAATTATTATACTAAGGTAGATATTTATAATAGCTATATAAGCACTAGTAAAGGTAAGCTATTATTACTATATAAGCACTATAAATTTTCTTTATTATTTTATTTAACTTAATTCTTTTATAAAAAGTAAGTAAATAAAAATTAAGGTATAAATTAATAAAAGCTATAGCTACTTTAGTTATAAGTAAGGTTTATAATATAGCTTTAAAAGTATTAATAATAATATAAAAACTCTTTAATTATTTTATAATAAATACCTTAGTAATACTATATACCTACCCTTTAAGGGCTATAAAAGTATAGTATAATTCTATACTATATATAATAATAGTCTAAATAACCTATATATAAAGAAGCTTAAAATTCTAAAAAAAGTAACTTTATATTAATACTACTAATACTATAAAGATAAGGTATTACTACCTTAGCTTTAACTTAACTTACTTTTAATATACTTATTAATATAGCTTATAGTATATTTAGACCCTAAAGAAGTATATAAACTAAACTAGCTATATTATAATAATACTAAGTTAAACTAAAATTATAATAATTATATACTATTTTATAAAGTATATTAGCTTACTTTTCTAAGGGTAAAACTTAAAACCTAACTTTTAAAACTATTTTTAGTAAATACTTTATATTATTTTAAGTTACTACTATATCTTTTTTACTATATAGCTATATATAAGTATATTAATATTATTAAAGAATTTAAAAATAAGTATAGAGTATATTATAATAAGCTTCTTATATAGTAATATAATATATAAAAGAAAGAGAATAGGGAATATAAATAACCCTTATAAAATCTTTATAATAATAAATAAAGCCTTTATTATTTAATTATTAAAAAAAAGATATATTATATAATTAGTAATAAAGGTATACATTTATACTATTATTTAAGTAAGTATATTAGCTTTAAGTATAATATAAATAAGTTATTAATAGTAAACTATATTAAAAGTAGCTAATATATCTAGCTAAAGTAATAAAGTAATACTACTATAGTGCTATACTATATATATAGCTTTTATAAGTATACTAAGTATAACCTTAATAAAATAATTTACTTAGTTACTTATTTATATATTTAGTAATATATTTCTTTCTTTAATTATATTAATAAGCTATATTATTACTATTACTTTAAGCACTTTTTTAAGTATATTAAAAAAAGAAATAAGCTACTATACTTCTATATATTACTATTTTTTTAAAGTTTTATATAGTTTTTAAAGAATAATTACTTTAGCTTACTAAAATAAGCCTAAGTAATAACTAATATAGTAATATATATTAAAAAAGTAAGTAAGGGTATTAGCTAAGGATTTATTATAAGCTTTAAGGAATTTAATAAAGAGTTTATTAAGGCTTAGTACTTTTTAGCTAAAAAGGCCCTTAATAATACTTTAGATTTTATTAGTATTAAAGTAGTTCTTAAGTAAGAATACTATAGTATTAAGTTAGTAAGAAATATTATTTAAAATATTATTAATTTAGGCCTAAAATAATAAAAAAAAGCATTTTACTAAAGTAGCTATTTTATTAGTATAGCTATAGCTTATAGTTATAATAAGGCCTTTTTCTTTAAAAAGAGATAAAATATATTACTATTTTAATAGTAATTTACTATAGAGCTAAGCCTAGTGCTTAAGTTTTTAAAGATTACTATATTTAGTTATTATAGTATTAAAAGTAGCTTACTATATACTTTAGTATTTATTATAAATAACTTAAGCTTAGGTCTTCTTTACTTTAATAGTAATATACTAGTTTTTATTTATATAAAATACTTACTATTAATACTATATTTTTTTTATATTAAAAACTACTTTTTTTATATACTAATTCTACTATAGGTTTTACTTAAAGCTACCCCTAAGCTACCTTAGTACTATAAGCTTTATAATAATATAGAGTTTACTTATAAGCTATATTATATAATTTTTAATTTTACTTAAAGTATTTAAAGAAATATAAATAATATTTAGTTAGAATTAGTTTATAGCCTTAGTAATAATAAAATAGTTCTTTATAAATAACTAATTAAAGTAAGCTATATAGTTAGGCTTAGAGCGCTTACTAAAGCTAATATAAATTAGCTATAATATATAGTTTAATTTTATAATAAAAAGGCTACTTAAAAACTTAATAAGTATATTTATAGTTATTTATATATAGTTAATTATACTACTTCTATAGCCTTATAAATACTAAGTAACTTTACTTTAAGAAATAATAATACTAAGCTACTACTACTTTATTATTATAAATAATAAATTACTTTTAACTAAGGTATATTTATATTAATTTTATAGTAAATAGTATTAATTAAAGTTCTTAATAAAAATACTATTTTTCTATATTAATACTACTATAAACTTAATAAAGGGTATTATTTAGTTAGGTTTATATAAAAAAAAGTAAATAAAGTATATATTAAATCTAGTAATACTTACTATATACTAGTTAGTACTAAACTAAGTTAATTATAATATAGGTTTATATTAATAGTTAATATATATAGCTATATAGCTACCCTATATTATAAGTTAAAATTTACTAAAACTAAGGTTAAAAGGCTAGCCTTTAGGGAGGCTAGGCTTCTAAATTACTATTATATTAGTCCTAGGCTAGAATTTTAATACTATATATATAAAATAGGTTTTCTACTATATATTCTAGTATATAACCTTAATTATATATATTAAATAGTTTATTAAATTAGGCTTAGTATATTTAATTCTAAAATAAAGGTAGTATAGTAACTAAGATATATTTTTATAGCTTTATAGAAATATTATATAAATTCTAGTTAAAAGTTTAGAAGTTAGTTTTAAAGGTAGCTAATATACTTCTATAATAAAGCCTTTTTAAATAATATATTACTAGCTTTATATTTATAGTTATAGCTATAGCTACTTATTTTATACTATTTATTTATTTTAAAAAAAAAGAGAATAGTAAATACCTAAAGCTAGCTTAAGTATATAGCTTTTATATAATTTTACTACTTATTAATAATACTATAGCTTCTTAACTAAACTAAGTATAACCCTAAGTAGTTAATATAGTATTTTTATACTAAGTTTATAAGGGCTAGGTATAAGGATTTCCTATTTTTATAGTATTTAGCTATATAATAATTATAGTATAGTACTATATTATAGTATATAGCTATATAGCTAAACTTAAAGTATTTATAGTATTAATAAAAGTAAAGAATATTATTATATAGCTTAGCTTTAAATATCTTAGCTTTATAAATAATACTAATATATTATAGCTTATTAGCTATATTAACTCAATTAATACTAATAATTAAAGGTACTTAAGTAAAGGTACTATAAGGCTTTTATACTATAACCTTTATAAAGCTAGTATTATTAGCTATAATAATATTTTAAAGAATAGCTTTAGTAGCTTAGTTTTATATATAGTAAATAAAAAAGCCCTTAATAATAATACTAAAAATATAGTAATTTAGTATTACTTTTAGCCTAAAAATAGCCTAAATTTAAATAATATTTTTAGTATAAGGTTTAGCTATATTTTAGAAAGTAATTATAATATTATTACTATATAGGTGCTTTATAGCTATAATAATATTAAATTTTATAGCTTAGTTAATAGTATTAATAATTTCTTTAAGGGAGTAGCTTTAGGCTACTTTTATAATAGTATTACCTTTAATTATAGTTTTATAATAAACTTTAAGTAATATTACTATAATAATAATATAGCTAAAGATAAAAGTTATAAAGATAGTTTCTTTAGCTATAATAGTAGCCTAGCTTAGTGCTAAGCTACTACTAATAAAGAGTGCTTTTTTAATAATATATTTAATTATTTCTTTAAGATTTTTTATAGTAATTAATTTATTAAGTAATAATTAAGAAGAAAGTAAAAGAGAAAATAAAAGCATTAAAGCACTATATTAGCTATATATTTTAGCTATATTATTTATATAAAGAATAACTTACTATACTTTTTTTAGTATAGTATTTAAAACTAGTTTAGCTAATTTTTTATATTTAGTTTATAAATAATCTAAAACTTTATTATATACTATATATAGTATAAATTTAATATAGCTATTTATTATAAAGCTTTTATAGCTAGTAAGTAAGTAATATATACTCTATATAAAGCTATACTTACTAGCATTAATATTTATTAATATTACTATATTTACTATACCTATACTCTAGCTATAATACACTATTAAAGTATAGGGTAAATAGATATAATAATTATTTTTCTATAACTTTTAAGCAATTTTAAGTTAATTCTGCGTTACTATAGCGGTGTAGGCGAATTCGCGAAAAGTTCTCTTAGGAATACTATTATATATTAGGTAAAAAAGAATATAAAAAGATTATTATTTTTTATCTATTTATTACACTAGCCATCTAAGCAATTTATGCTTAGCCGTATCTAGAACCTCTGCTCCTAAATTTTATCTAGTTAAGGAAAACCTTATTAGGTTACTAATTAGCTAGCTAGCTAGCTAATTAGTTAGTTACCTAATAGAATAAAAAACCTTACTAAATATATTTATTTTTAACTACTTTAAGCCCCGCTTTCCTTCTTATAAAATCCGGTTTTTCTTTAATTACCCTATACCCCACATTCTAATAACAACCCTCCTATTCCCTACTTTTATTCTAATTCTATTTATTTTTTTTTTTTTCTAGTAATTATAGCTATAAACTAGCTCTATAACCTAAGAGCTAGGGGGTGGTTTTACCTAATTATAGCGTAGAAGTAGCTAATCTATATTACTTAGTAAGTAAGGAAAAGTAGGGGAACTAAACCTACTTTTCCCTACTTATTAAGCGCTAATTAGCTAGAAAAAGTCAGCCCCCTACCTCTTTTAGCTAATTAAAGTCTAGTCTTTCTTAGTATACCTTATATAATATACTAAGAAAAACTATACTCTATATAGAAATCGAACCTACTACCCCTAAAGGGGTCACTACAGCGCATAACTAATGCGCCACGGGGAAAAAGATTATTATAAAACTTAAAAAATAGGGTAAATTAAAAAGAAATATAAATTAAGAATTAAGTGAAGTAATAGTATATTATATTTATAAAAATCTATCTATTTAATCTATAAAGGTATTATATAAAATTATATATAGTTTTAGCTATTTTTTCTTAGGCTTTTTTTTTATATTCTTATAAACCTATAAAATAAATATATTTATAGTAGTATAGAAAGTATAAATTCTAGAACTATTAGCAGTAGAATAAGGCTAGTAATTCTTATTTAATTATTTTTTACTAGTATTAAACTAAAATAATTAAATTAGTTATAATTTAAAATAAAAAAGAAAGGAAAGAGAAAGATAATAAATACTTACTTTTTTACTATATATAATTAGAAATATAGCCTTATATATATAAATATAACTATTATAGAATTCTTTAAATACTTTATATTAAGCTAATTTAATAATATTCTTATAGAAAGTAAAATAGTATTCTTCTAAATAAGCCTAGACTAAAGACTAATATAAATATAAGGTTAGTAAAAATTACCTATAGTATAAAAGTAGTTTTAGGATTATTAAGGTCCTAATTTAGGGCTAAAATATTAAGAATCTAAGTATAAATAGCAAATTAACTCTAAGTTCTATATAGCACTCTAGCCTTACTATTATTAGGTATTTATAATAGCTAATTTATAGTGAATAAATCACTAATAACTTAAGAAATTTAGTAAATTTGCTTATAAAGTATATAGTTTATAAGTCTTTATAGTAAAAAAGTAATTTTCTACTATATTATAGAATATAGGAATTTTCTATAATTTCCTTTTATTTTTAATAAAAGGGAAAGCTTCTAAATTCTTTAATTTATAGTATAGTATACTATAGGGTAAAGGGTGTAAATTATGAATTCTCTTTTTATAGAAAGAGAAGGCCTTTATCTATAATTCTTTCCTATTTTATAAAAAGGAAAACTTCTTTTCTTATATTTTTAAAATATTTAGTATAAATAAAAACTTATAATAATATATATAAAATTAAGTGAATTTTTCTAATATAATAGTTACTATTTTTTAGGCTTATAACCTTTTAGAAATTAGGAATTATAAATAGTAGTCTACTTTTAAGGGTAGTAGGCTTAGAAGCAGTAAGTTTACTATTATTCCTATATACCTTATATTTAGGTTTACTAAGATATATATATAGTAATTATAATTACTTACTAGCTATAAATCTAAATAAAAGCTTTTATATAACTTATAGTATAGAAAATATACTTTAAATTTTATAATAAAATAGTAAAAATATAATATTTAGTATTAATTTATAGCTATAAGTAGCTAAAAGTTATTTTAATAGTTTATTATAATTAAAGTACTTATAAAGAGGAATTTTCTTTCTTTTCTTATATACTTACTAACTTTATTAATAAATTTAGGTTATAAAGAGAGGCTTATAAGCTACTTTTTATTTTCTATATAATTTATATATATAGAAAAATAAAAAAATAAACTTATAGCTATATAAATAAAGTACTAATATATATATTTTCTAGTTTCTTTTTTAAAATACTATATACTACCTAAAAAATTAAAAATAATCTAAATATACTATTTAAAAGCCCTAATTTTAGTAACTAAGAATCTGGTTATAAGACTTTTAATAAATCCCTAGTTATCCTATTGTTGAAAATAACAGCATTTTTAGGGGTCTTCCCTAGTTATTAGTGCCCTATTATAGGCCCCTAATACAGGGCCTTATAGGGGAAGTTAGCCTAAGGTAACTTAGCTACATTATATGTATACGCACACTACTAACCTCCTAGTCTATAATTAGTTAGTGAATCTAATAGCTATAAGGACCCACTTTTCTTAGATTATTTAATTAAATAACTCTTATTTTAGCATATATAATAGCTATTAGCCTAGCCTAATAGCTATATATAATAACCTTTATAGAATTAGATTCTAACTATATTTTTAGGTATAACTAGAAGAGTTATATACTATAGGATTAGAAAGTGAATATAAGGAAAAAAGGCTACTTATATTAGCTAACCTAGCTAACCTATAACTAGCTTTAAGGCTAATTTATAAAATAACTAGGGATTTATAAAGAGTTTTATAACTAGATTCTTAGTTACTAAAATTAGGGCTTTTAAATAGTATATTTAGATTATTTTTAATTTTTTAGGTAGTATATAGTATTTTAGAAAAGGAACTAAAAAATATATATATTAGTACCTTATTTATATAACTATAAGTCTATTTTTTTATTTTTCTATATAAATAAATTATATAGAAAATAAAAAGTAGCTTATAAGCCCCCTTTTATAACTTAAATTTACTAATAAAGTTAATAGATATATAAGGGAAGGAAGAAGATTCCCCCTTATAAGTGCTTTAACTATAATAAACTATTAGAATAGCTTATAGCTATTTATAGCTATAAACTAGTACTAAATATTATATTTTTACTATTTTATTATAAAATTTAAAGTGTGTTTTCTATACTATAAGTTATATAAAAGCTTTTATTTAGATTTATAGCTAGTAGGTAACTATAGCTACTATGTATATATCTTAATAAAGCTAAGCGTAAAGTGCGTAAGAATAATAGTAGACCTACTGCTTCTAAGCCCACTACCCTTAGAAGCAGACTGCTATTTATAATCCCTAATTTCTAATACCTATAAATTAGCCTTGAAGCTAGTTATAGGGTAGCTAGGTTAGCTAATATAAGCAGCCTTTTTTCCTTATATTTACTTTTTAATTCTATAGTATATAACTCTTCTAGTTATACCTAAAAATATAGTTAGAATTTAATTCTATAAAAGTTATTATATATAGCTATTAGGCTAGGCTAATAGCTATTATATAAACTAGAATAAGAGTTATTTAATTAGATAATCTAAGAAAAGTAGGTTTTTATAGCTATTAAATTTGCTAACTAATTATAGACTAGGAAGTTAATAGTGTGTATATATATATAATATAACTAAGTTACCTTAGGCTATCTTCCCCTATAAGGCCCTGTATTAGGGGCCTATAATAGGGCACTAATAACTAGGGAAGACCCCTGAAAATACTGTTATTTTCAACAAATAATATTAATATAAAGATATTATTTAGTAATTTAGACTAAAATAATACTACTTCTTAAAGCCTTCTCTTTATTATTTTTTATTAAACCCTTATTTAATATATACTTAAAGCTATTATATAAATTTAAGGTAATAACTAAATAAGAATTATATAGTAAGAGAATAATATTAGAATTATATAGAGTTAAAGAGCCTATATATTAAAGAGATAGAATTATATAAAATAAGCTAGTATTTTAAATATAGTTATTTAAAAATAGCCTTATTATAGTATTTAGCATCTCCTTATTATAACTTATATATTACTAGTGCTACTATACTATTAAAATTCTCTAAGGGCTTTTATATAGATTATATATAACCTTTTTAGTATATTAGTATATTATAATATTACTCTTAGCTATATATATTTTTTATAGCTAGAATTTTTTAACCTAAAGTTCTTATAAGTTTAAGTTATTATTCTCTATACCTATAAATAAGCTAGGTTAAGAGTTCTAAAGTATTTAGAAAAGTTAGGGGTTTATAGCTATATATTTAAGTAAGTTAATATAAAATATAGAATAAATACTATAAAGTATATTAAGCTAAACTATAAGTAATAAGGGGGTAGTAATAACTTAGTACTTAGCTATAATTTAGTTAAGCTTTTAGCTAGGGTAATTTATTTTAATATTATATAAACTTTACTAAACTATATTACTAATATAAAATTATTTTATAGAGTAGTATAACTAATTAGTAGTATTTTACTATTATTACTAAGTAATGTTAATAATAGCTAAAGTTAAAGCTATACTTTTATAAAGATATTTTAGAAAGAGAGAGGCTTAACCCTTAAGAAATATAGTTAAAGCTATTAGGTCCCCTTTAAATATAGGCTAAATAAAATCTAGGTTATACCTATAGATAGCCTTATTAATACTAAGCTTAATAACTATTAATATAGAATTATTTAATACTAACTAATATACTAAAAGATAGTCTAGCTAATTTATTTATAAAAAGCCTACTATAACCTATAGTACTACTTATACTTCTTAGTTTACTTATTTTATATTATTATTTATTTAGAAATAGTAAGTAATAAAGAGAAGTTATTTTATATTAATTAATATATAAAGTATTAACTAAAACTACTTAACTTAATTTAATCCCTAATTTAATATAATTTACTTAAAGAAGCTATAGAACTATTACTAATAGTACTTAAACTAATTAGTATACTTCTTTACTATTATTATTATTATTACCTTTAACTAAATATACTTAAATAACTAGTCTATAATAACTATAAGAAACTATAGTATAGCTTTATTTAATACTAGAAAATTAGTTATAAAATCTACTAAAATCTATAACTAATATTAGTTTAGAGCTAGAATAGACTTAAATAAGCTCTAATATAACTAATAACTCTTCTATTCTCTATAATACTAATAGTTATTGTAACGGGCGGAAAAGAGAACACTACACCACACACCTAAAAGTAAGGGTATGCACATAAATGCAGTTATTACTCTATTATATTCTATAACCTTTAATATATATAGAATTAGCTTTAAGCTAATAAAGCTATAAAGAAGAAGGTTAGTTAGAGAGAGCTTCTTTTAATTAAATAGTTTAGATTATTAAAAGTTAGGAATAATACTTATAAAATAAAATATAAATAGTAATTATACCTTAGTAATAACTAGGTTTATATAAGAATAGTATTATAGTAATAGGTGCTTCTATACCTATACCCTAGGAAAGAAAAATAGAAAATAGCTTAATTTTTTAACTATTTAAGGGTATAGGCCTTTTTTATAGTATTTAATTAAATAGTTTAACTATACTATACTAAGGTCTTACTCTCTTAGTAGCTATAATGCTTTCTTCTAAATTACTATAAACTATATTCCTTTTACTATAATATAATACCTCCCTAGGCTTATAGTAGTATAAAAATAACTATAAGCTAATAAAATAATACTTATAAAATCTAAATAAAATAAGACCCTTTTAATTAAATAATTTTATACTATCTTTTAGTTTAAACTTATTTTCCTAGTTCTTTTTAATAATTCTAGTATTAAAAGACTTTTTTATACTTTATAATTATAGTGTGTTTTCTTTAGTATAATAAGCTATTTCTTTAGTATAATAGGCTAGCTATTAGTAATATTATAATATTACTAAGCTCTTTCTATATATAAGTCTATACTTTATTTAGCCCTTTTTACTT
Organism: Claviceps maximensis; assembly: GCA_018360255.1. Classification (NCBI taxonomy): domain Eukaryota; kingdom Fungi; phylum Ascomycota; class Sordariomycetes; order Hypocreales; family Clavicipitaceae; genus Claviceps; species Claviceps maximensis. The sequence goes on from SRPZ01000323.1 coordinate 29,076, forward strand.
TATTTTATACCTTTATTATAACTTTCTTCTAAGCTTTATAATAAACTAGTTTTAAAGGGATAATTAATATATATATACTAAAGCTAGGAGAGAAAGCTAGAATATTATACTAGGGAATCTTCTTTTTATATAGCTTTAGTAGTAAACCTATTATAGTAGTATAGGCTATAAGCTTAAGATTAATTTCTTTTATGCCTACTATTAGTATAAAATAACCTAGATCTTATTTTTTTACTTTTAGCTTAATAAAGTAATTAGCTTATTATTAATTAGTATAATTAGCATTATATAGCTTTTAATATAACGCTATTTTAATTCTATTCTCTTTTTTAATATACTAGGTAATAGTATTATTTAGTTCTTACTAAGCTTTTCTTATAAATTCCTCCTAATATTACTAATAAAGGGCCTTTTTTTATTTTTAAAAACTACTAAATAATAGAGTAGAAATTCTAAAGAATTCTATAAGAGTACTTAGAAATAATATACTTCTCTTATACTACCTATAGGTCTTTTAAGGGGACTAGGGAGATTTTTTAAAAAATACTAGTGCTATTAATTCCTTAGCTAACTTAATAGCTAGAGATAACTATACTAAAGGTAAAAGTTAAGCTACTTAAGGTAGAGATAAAAGTTATTTAAAAGGTAAGAGTATATTTTAATTAAATAAATAGTATAGAATAAGTAGTAAAAAAGAAGCTTAACTTATTCTTTAAAGTATTATAACTATCTTAAGCTTCTACCTTTTATAAGCTAAATAATTAAAAATAATACTATTTATAATTTTAGGTTCTAGGTAAATTAAAGGAGCTAAAAGCTACTATAAATTCTATAATCTTATACTATAAAATTATACCTACTTTTAATTATATATTATTATATATTTAATATTACTTAGCTTATAGTTCTATTTATTAAGTATTAATAATAGAAACTAACTACTACTAATAATTTAACTTAGAGTTTATAGTAGAAGAAATTTTCCCTTAGGTATTTAATAAAGGTAGCTAATATTAAATTAAGTATATTAATATTTTTAGTTATAATTAAATAGTATAGAATACCCTAATTTATTTACTACTATATCTATAAGAACTTAGAGAGTTCTCCTTATACTTAGTTTATATATTAGAGGCTTATTAAGAATATTATTTATAAATACTTATTAATATAAAAGAAGCTTAAAGTAATTTACTTATTACTTAGTAAAATATATACCTATACTTATTTTAATTATAATCTTTATTTCTTATTATTTTTTTATAATCTCTTAAAGGTAAACTCTAAAAAGGCCTTAAAGAGTATAAATTAAAAATATAAAATAAATATAGCTATATTTATATAAACTATTTTAAGTAAGCCTTAGTATAGTAATTACTTTAAATTAATATAAGTAGTTTAATTATTATAGGATTTACTTAAATCCTTTTATAAATTTTATAAACCTAGCCTTATAGCTAGTAAGAAGGGTATTATAGAAATATATATATTCTTTATAATAATTAAATATAAAAGCTATTTAGTAATTTATAAAGTAAATAAATCCCTTAACTAAGCACTAGCTATACTAGGCTTAATATAGCTAGTATATATTTAATCTTCTACTATACTATATATTAAAAAGCTTATTATTTAGGAGCCTATAATATACCCTAAAAACTTTATTTTTATATTTCTTAATTATAATATTCCTATTATTAATATAGAACTTAAAAGGAAAAATAATAATATGCTTTTTAAGGCCCTAACTAATAATTTTATTTATTATAATTAAGGTAAGTTAATTAAGCTAATTATACCTATACCTAATAAAAAGGGCATTAAGGAGCCTATATATATTACTTATATAACTATTTTAAGCTAATTCTATTTACCCTTTATTAATTAGATTAATCTCTATATAGGTATTTATATTAAATTAATAGGGATTAAACTATATAGTATAGGCTACTTAGTAAAATCTTAGCTAGAAAATAGTAGGCTAGACTAAGAATATTTAATTAAGAGGTATATTAATAAGAGCTGCCTTTATAGTAGTATAAAAAGCACTAGGTCTTTTATAGAACTTAACTAAGGTAGTAAAAATAGAAAGACTTTTTAATAAGAAGTAGTTTACCTTACTAAGCTAAATATAACTAATATCTTAAGGAATTCTATATTACTAAGGAATATAAGAGTTTATTTTATAATCTAATTAGATATTTTAAATAAAGAATAGCTAAGAAAAATAAATATATAATCTTTTCTTAGTAAAAAAAAAGAAAAAGTAAGTTCTATATATAGTAAGTTATTAAGCTATAAGGTAAGGTAGGTAATAGTAATAAGGGTAATAAAATAATAGGGAATGTTAATAGCTTATATATAGGAAA
>SRPZ01000324.1:0-31322 GCA_018360255.1 Claviceps maximensis
GAATACTAAAATATTATCTAAATAAATAATATAAATTATATTATTAAGTCCTTATAATACCTAATTAATATAGTATTAAAACATAGCTAGTGTATTAGTTAATCTAAATAGTATTACTAGATATTTATAGTGCCTATATTTAGTTTAGAATGCTATTTTTTACTTATTACCTTCTTTAATCTAAATATAATAGTAAGCTTCTTTAATATTTAATTTTAATAAAATAGTTACTTCTAATATTTAATCTAGAATTTCTATAATAAGTAGTAATAAGTATTAATTTTTAACTAAAACTTTATTTAGACCTTAATAATTAATATATAATTAAAGCAATCTATCCTTCTTTAGAATAAATAGAATTAGTGCCCTTATTAGGCTTTTTAAATATTAGATTTAACTAAGTTTTAGATTTTTATTTAAATATTTTTATAAGCTTTTTAGTTATACTAGTAATAGTAGGTAAATAGGACTATATAGTAGTATTATGCCTAGTTCTAATTTAATAGTATAATTAGTACCTTAATATACTAGTAAATCTTTTACTAATTTAGTTTTAAATATATCTTAAAAACCCTTTAATTCTTTTAAAATAGTGCTAGGAACTATAGGTTCTTTTTATATATTATCTCCTTCTTTAAATAGTAATAGTTCTATATTCTTAAATACTATAAATATATAAGTTAATATAGTGGCTTTTTTAAGAATTTTTTAGTATTTAATAATATAAAATATTTTTACTTTAAATTAAACTACTACTAATATATAAGAGAATATAGGAAAATATCTAAATTCTTAAGAGTTAATATTTCTAAAAGAATTAACTCTTCTTTAGTATTAATACTAATATATTATTAAATAACTTCTTTTTATATTTCTTTTAAGTTAACTAAGAATAGTAGTAGTATTTATATATTTTTTATATATATACTCTTACTATTTACTATCTTAATTAAATACTTATTTTCTTTCTTTTTTTTTAGCCCTTACTTTATAGCTAAGACTAAACTAATTATATTAATCTTAATATAAGTATTTAAGTATACTTTTATTTTATAAGTTTTCTATACTTAGACCTTAGCTTTAATCTTAAATTAAAATACTACCCTTAGTAGTATTTTAGTTAAGTATTAGGTATTATACTTAATTTCTTCTCTTTTTTTACTTTTACTTTCTTTTTCTCTTTAGCTATTATACTTACTACCTTTACTATAAGTTTTAGATAATTAAGTTAAATATATCCCTTTTTATTATAATAGTAATAAGTAATAGTTATTTTATTATTTTTCTTCTTTAAATACTTATTATTAGTTCTTTTTAAGTTATATTTTTTCTAATATTTCTTAGTGCTTTAATCCTTTTTAAAATTATAATATTTACCTTAATAATTATTTCTTTTTATAAGAGGTGCTTAACTACTTATTCTTATTAAACTTTTTATTAGTTTTTTATATTTTTATTAGGCTTATAAAGCTTTCTAAAAATATATAGCTAATCCTACTATTTCTTCTTAAGTTTCTAGTATAATTATAGCTAATAATTTAATATAATTATATAGCTTTTCTTAAAGTTTTATAAAATACTAAAGTGCTTTTTATACTTTTAGTTCTTATAGAAAATGCTTTTTAAGTAAGTTTAAATAAATATAAAAATCTCTAGAACTCTAAGTTTTTCTTTATTTAATAATTTTAAGTTATTAAGCTAATTAAACCTCTTAATTATCTAAATCCTTAATAAGTATATAGGTCTATTTAATAAACCTATTTTAATTATTTTTTTAATCTTCTTTTTTCTTAGGTTTTTTATTAATAAAGCAATTCTATCTTAATTAATAGTTAACTTCTATATAATTATATACTAGAATAATCTTTTAATAATCCTTATAATATTACTTAAGCGCTCTATTAAAGGCTCTCTAAAGATTATTAATCTAATCTTCTTATTTTTAAAAATTAGTATTTAGACTAAGTTTTTCTATATTACTTACTTTAATCTCTTTTTTTTAACTACTTTATAAATTATTAAATAATTATTACTTACTTCTATATTATACTAAAGTCTAATAACTTTATAGTTCTTTCTAAAGTTTATATTTATAAATATAAAGATATTATAATTCTTTAAGCTATATAATTTATTATTAAACTACTTACTCTTTTATTATAGTATTTTTAGTAGTGCTTTTACTTTACTATAGATTTTAAGATAATAATTTATTTAGTTATAATATTATATAACTTCCGCTATAAAGCTATTAATATAGTCTAACTATAATATCTTCTTAAGTAATTATATAGTAAAAGTCTTAGAATATTATAATAGTTTCTTAAATAATAGTAATAATTAGGTAAAAAAAGTATAGTTAGAATTAAATATAAATTAAATAAGGAATTAGTATTATTACTAAACTAAGACTTACCTCTCTCCCTCTTTTCCCTAAAATAGAATACTTTATTTATAAATAGAATTTCCTTTTTAATTTCCTTTATAATTCTATTATAAATTATATATTAATTTAGTAGTAAATTTACTATAAAGTATAGTATAATCTATAATACTTTAATAATAGTTACTAACTGCCTTGCTACATTAGTCCCGATTCTGCCTATTATAATTTAGCCTAATTCTAGCTAGATTCTCGGTTTAGAGTCGTCCCCACTATGACGGTTGTAATTGGTCACGCTTCGTCGCGTAACATCTTTATAAAGAAAGTAATAATAGCTACATTATAAATACTTATATATACCTAAATAATATAGAAATAAACTATAAAAATATTAAAGAGAATATAGAAATACCTCTTTTTTATTATTAATTTTCTATAATAGTTTTTTTTAATATAAGTAAATAATAAGTATAATAATTTTATAGCTATAAGTAAATATATAGCCTAAAAGTATAGCTTTTAATATATTACTTTTTTCTATTTATATTTAGTTTAAATAGTAGTTAAAGTTATATTATAATCTTTATATAACTCTAGCTAGATATAATAGATTATATGTATAATATACTTCTAAGTAAATATTAATAATTCGTTATTTTTAGTCTTTACTTATATTATTTTAGGGCTTATATATAATTATATCTTTAGTTTATGTTGGAATTGCTCCCTTATAGAGTAACCTTAGCGTAGCTAAAGATAGATGTATATAATCCTATTAGCTATACTAAGAAGGGTGTAGGGTAATGCAATAGCCTATAGCCCTATATATATATACCTCTACCTATAATACTATAGGCAGCTAGATTTTAGCTATTAATATAATATAACTTTTAACTTTATTTTTTATACTCTTTTATAGTATTGCTTTAATTTACCCTACTTAGTAAAAACTAATATTAATTAGTAGTTATATTTAGTTATAAACTATAGATTAAACTAGTAATACTAAAGAGATAAGCTTAGAGTATCTCCTTACTTATACTATAAGTAAAAATACCTATTATTATAGAATTTTTACTATTAAAAAAAAGGTACTTTTTATAAAAAAAAGCTTTAGAAAACTAATCTCTATAGTTAGTAGATTTTACTAACTTTTTATTAAAAAAAGACCTCTTTTTTTATTATTTATTATAATAAACCTCTCTTTACCTTTTTTTATTTATTTTTTTATTTTTCTAGCTACTTTAAAGAAGGAAAAACCTAAGTTTACTTAACTAAGCTAGTTAACTATTATAAATTCTATAATTCTTAACCTATTAACTATTATTAACTTTATCTCTATATATTAGATTTCCTAAGGATAGTATATATATATAATAATAACCCTTTCTAAAGATATATTAGTAAATAAATAGATAATATTAATAATTTATACTTAGTAATAGATTTAAAATACCTTAACTTTAATACCCTATCTTTTAATTTAATATAATTTATATAACTTATTTTCCTAGCTTAGAAAGATACTTAAGAAGACTTAGTAAACCTTTATAATACTTTACTTATTAAAATTAATAATATTATTACTTATTAAATTTAGTACTATTAACTTAAAGATTAGGGAGTAAGATATTTACTTAACTACTTCTAAAATAACTTTATAAAATAAATATTAGTAAACTTTAAAAGAATTAATACTTTACTTTAATAAACCCTATAAAATATACTTTAAAATAAAGAAATTAAGCTATATAGAGAAATAGAAGCTAAAATTACTAAAACTCTATTTACTACTAAAGAACTAGTTATTAATAATAATAATAAAATATCTAGATTACTATAATATATTTTATAGAGTATATATATTTCCCTTATTACTATATTATTATAAATTCCCTCTTAAAGTATCTAAACCTTTCCTACTATAATATAATATCCCTTACTACTTAAAAAACTAGAATTTTAGTATATATAAATTCTCCCTATTACTATATAATACCCTTTATAATACTAAAAAGAATAAACTTAGAAATAGTTACTATTAGTAGTAATACCTTATAAAAATAGCTATAAGGGATATTAGAAAAAGTAAGACTTTTAGTATTCTTTATAACTTACTTCTATAAGTACTATACTTAGTAACTAAATCTATTAAATTATTAGGGATATTATAAAAGATTATAATAAAGAGAATAAATATAGTAGTAAGATATATAACTTTATAACCTTTAAAGTTAATATCTTTATTAACCTTTATACTAAATATAGTATTCTATAAGAAATTTAGCCTAAAGCTTTTTTTATTATACTTATAGATAATGCTTTAATATTTTACCTTAATAAACTTTCTAATAATTAGCTACTCTTTAAAGAGCTTATAAAATATATAAAAAAGCACTTTAAAATAGAAAGTAATTAGTAATCCTACTACCTTAAGTAAAATTATATCTCTTTCTATAAAATTATTATAAAAAACCCTAGAAAGAGTAAATTAAAATGCTTAGAGCTTCTTATTATAAACCTTAAGAAAATCTACTATAGTCTTTTTCTCTTAACTATAATTAATATAGAGCTTTATAGCTAGCTTATTATAGCTATAAGCTTAGTTTATAAGTATAAATTAGCACTTTTTAACTATATATTAATATTTAAAGGCATGCTTAAAAACCTTAGAAAATGCCTATATATAAATAAGAATATCTTATTATAGCAATAAATACCTAAGGCTATATACTAAAATAAATATAATAAAGCATTATTTATAGACTACTATTATAAATAAGCTTATAATAAACTATAATTCTTATTTAAAAAAAGTAAATCTTTAAGATTTCTTAAGAAGTACTTTATTTATAAAAAATAGGGATATTAGTTAATAAATTACCTAAAGTATAAGTAATAAAAAGCAAAGAATTATTAGTAAAAGAGTAAAAACTATAAGAACCTACTAATTAATAAAAGTTATAATATCTTTTTATAAGTATTTAAAAATATTATAATAAAATCTAATAAAAATAAGAATAAAGCCCTAAATTATATTAACTACCCTACTTAAAAAGCTATTAATATATACTTTACTATAGAGTAGAAAATAAATTAAGATCTAGAGTTAATATTTACCTAATTCTTTATATTAATACTACCTTTAATAAAAAAGCCTACTTTAAAGTAGCTAGTATTACTACTTTAAATACTAAGTTCTAAAGATTCTTTTCTCTTAAAAATACTAAAAAATAATGCCTTTAAATATACTCTTTTTAGTAATAATCTCTATTAGTAAACTAATTAATTAAACCCTTAATACTTTATATTAAAAATAAAATATATTACTAAGGTATTCTAAGGAATTATTTTAAATACTAAAGTAGTAAGTATATTAATAGTAGAAATTAGCTAAGTAACTATATTAATAAAGTTAATGCTATATTTAAAGATTAAAGCTACTAATTAGTATATTATTAATTTTAAAGCTAAATTAGTAAAATCTTTAAGTTTACTTTATATACTAATAGTTTTTAGTTTTATTAACTTTTATATTCTTAGCTTATTAATACTATTTTTATATTATATTATTAATATAAATAAAATAAATATAAAGCTAAATAATATTAAAAATCTACTTATTTAAGGTAATATAAAGGTTTTTATTATATATAAATAGGGATATCCTTAGTAAACCTTATAGGCTATTAAAGTAGAGATTTTCTACCTTTTAAAATAGAAAATCTATTAACTTTACTATTATTTTAGCTACCCTTTTATAATAAGACTTATAAAGCTACTATAGTATATTAGTAAAAAAATAATAATAGTAGCTATTAAGAAGCTTACTTAGAAATATTACTAATACTAAATATATAGTAAAGCTTCTAGCTATTTTAAATTTATATTAAAGAAAGACTATAACTTTAACTATAAAGTTATTATTAATATTCTTTAAATTAATAGAAAACCTATTCTATATATTATTAATACTATAACTATATTTTAAGCTATATACTTCCTTAAACCCTAATAATAAAAGGTATTAAATATTTAAAATACCCTTAAAGAATATTAAATTAATATATATCTTAGACCTTTTAACTAAATTATTTATAATACTAGAAAATGCTTTACTTTTACTAAATTTTACTATTTAATATAGTTAATAGTAATTAATATAAATAAGGTACTTATAAAAGCCTATAATAGTATTAGTAAAGTTAAATAATACTATATATCCCTTAGAAGAGTATATAATATTATTAATAATAAAGTAAGTAAGCTACTTACTTTAGCTTAAAAGCTATAAATAGCTATTAAAGCTATTAATAACTTTATAGGCTCTAATAGTCTTATACTTATACTCTTAGTCTTTAAAGTATATTTTAAAATAACTATAAAATCTATACTTAGTCTTCCTATAACTTAATAAGCTACTATTTTTTATAAAGCTACTAATAAAGCCTATAAATACCTTACTAGAAAATTATTAAGAAATACTCTATATATAAGGAATAAGCCTAATACTCTTTTAACTTATAACTTATTATTATAATTAAATATATAAGTTTAATAAGAAAAAGGTAAATAATAAGGCCTTTATAAGTTATTAATAATAACTAATAAGACTTATACTATAGAAATGCTTAATAGTTTAGTAGATTTCTATAGTACTATAGTAAAGCTTTATATAATAAATTTATATAAGAAAAAGTAGGATATTAGAACCTATAAGTCTTAACTAATTATAATTAATAAAAATACTACCTATAAAAAGAAAGAGAAGGAAGATATAAATTTAGAAAGGTTTAATAGTATTAAAGTTAGCTTACTAATAAAGTAAGGGTATAAAAGGCCTTAAAAGATACTTATAGCTACCTATACTATAAAGAGTAAGAAAAACTACCTAGTATTCTTTATAATAATTCTTATACTATAGAGATATATTACTAATAATAGTATACTTAAATATACTTATAAGGTAATAATAAATACTTTAAAAGAAGAAAAGGATTTTAAAACTATAATTATTAAACCTAAGAGATTTCCCTTTTAAAAAGATTTAGTAATAGGTAAAGCCCTAGCTTTACTATTATTAATAGTTTAAACCCTATTTATTATAATAATAAATATATTACTTAAGATACTATAATATAGAAAGGAAAAGAAAGGTATATAAAAAAAGGCTAAAGTAAAGGGTTTTATAGTATTAAAAATAGAAAAATAAAAAGTAAAGGGTTTTAAAGAGAATTCTATATAGAATTTTTTTATAAAGGTTATTACTTTAATAGTGTTTTTTATAGCTAAAAAGAAAGATAACTTCTAACTTACTATTAACCTTAAAAGAGAGGGTAAAATTAATAGTAAAGGTAAGCCTTTTACTAAATTAAATAAAAAAGAGATAAATACCCTACTTAACTATAAAGTCTTTAAATTTATTACTTTTAATCCTTAATACTATAGTAATTATTATTTTTTTAATTCTTATATAGTTAGAGAAATTAAAGGTAAAGAAACTAATATATTATATAAGAAATTAAGACTTATAATTTAAGGCTATAGTAATAGTAGTAAAGATATAATTCTTATATAATCTCCTATAATCTAAAGAGCTAGCTAATAACTTATTATAGCTTTAGCACTATTATTAGTAAAAAAAAAGATTTTCTTATAGCTTTAAGATATTATATAAGCATATATATAGTTATAAACCACTCTTAATAGGCTAATAATTATAAGACTACCTTAATAAATTACTTACTTATATTTTATAAATATAATTATAGAAGTTATTAAGCTATTATATAGAATTATAAAGGTAGGCACCTATTAGTAAGTAATTTATATAAAATACTACTAAGAGAAGCTTATAATAACTATATTAAGCTATAATCTATACCTACTTATTATATTAGAGAAAAATCCTAACTTTAGTATTATTAGTATATAAACTAATAATACTTTAGGCCTTAGTAATAATATATTTTATAAAAGGGAAGAGATTAAGTTAAAAAATATAGGATTTCTTATAAAACTAAAGCTGTAATTAATAGCTAAAGAACCCCTTATTTTTAATAGTTATATTCTTTTATAATTTACTAATAATATTATTAAAGTTAAGTAAAAAGGCTAAAGTAAGAAGCTAGTAATAGTTATACCTAATAAATTAACTACTAAGCTAGAGTATATAAGGTAATAAGCTTATAAAGTATATATCTTAATAATCTACTAGCTTAAAGCTACTTTTAACCTCTTAGTTATAGTATAGGCCTAAAACCCTAATTAAACTAATATAAATAACCTTAATAAAAGAATTTAATAGTAAATTAATAATTATAACTATAAAATTTAATATATTTTACTAAACCTTCTATTAGTAGTATTATAATATATATTTATTAATAGTTCTTTTATAAATAATAAAGACCTAAGTTTATAAATTAGGTTTATAATAATTCTTAGTAATAAAAAAAAGAGTAATAGTAATACTAAATTTAACCTCTATAGAAATATTATTATATATAGCTCTACTAAAAGTAAAAGAGTTATAAAAAGTGCTCTTATATTTAAGCTATATAGAATAGTCTAAGGTACTAATATTATCTATATAGTAGGCATTATATTAAATATAATTACTAAGAAGTTATAAATACTACTAATTCTAATAATTATTTATACTAACTCTTTTTTACTATATAAGTGCCTTATAAAGCTAGGTATAATAAAAGAAAAGAGACTAATAATTAATATTATAGCTCTCTATTAATTATATAAAAGACAAAAGATTATAGAGATCTAATAAATTAATAGGGATAATAGTATTATAAATACTATAATAAAGGCAACGCTAAATAAGGCTCTTAAGGGCTTTATTAATAAAAATAAAGCTTAAATTTATATAGAAGGATAGGTAAGAAGGGAAGCATTATAATAAAGAAATAAATAGCATTAAAAGCATTAAATAATAAGAAGGGATTAAGGTTATTAAGTTAGGTAATTAACTTAGTATAAAGCTAGCTAATTAGGATTATTTTTTCTAACTAAGGGATTTACTTATATTTACTTTATTTAATTTTTATTTTTTATGCGTTTTTTTAGTTACTTTTTAAGTAATTTCTCTTTTTTAATAAAAAAAGAAAATTTATAAGTATTAGAATTACTCCCTTATAGAGTAACCTTAGCGTAGCTAAAGATAGATATTGTGTTGCGGCAGAAGGAACATAGTCTGCAGTTATTTAGAAGAAGGCATTATAGCTTCCAAAGGAGCAAGACCTTAGTATAGTGCAGTTAGACTATCTAATTAAATACTATAAAAAGAGCCTATACCCTTAGATAGTTAAAAAAGCAAGCTATTTTCTATTTCTCTTTTTTAGGGTATAGGTGTAAAAGCACCTATTATTATAATATTATTCTTATATAAACTTAGTTACTACTAAAGTATAATTACTATTTATATTTTATTTTATAATTATTATTCCTAACTTTTAAAGATATAAACTATTTAATTAAAAGAAGCTCTCTTTAACTAACCTTTTTCTTTATAGCTTTATTAGCTTAAAGCTAATTCTATATATACTAAAGGTTATAGAATATAATAAGGTAATAACTGCATTTATATATATACCCTTACTTTTAAATATATAGTGTAGTATTCTCTTTTTTATCTATTATAAATAGTGGTTTTGCTTAGGTAGAGTAAGTTAAGTGGCCTCTATATAGCTTATTTTATTACTTATAATATCTTATAATTAGAGGCTATAACCTAAAGTTAGACCTTATTATATATTATATTTTACTAAAGTATATATATTAATTCTATAGTAAATAATACTAATTAAAGTCTTTAATAAAAATACTATATTCTTATACTAATACTATAATAAACTTAATAAAAGATATAGTTTAATTAAGTTTATATAAAAAAAAGTAAATAAAGTATATATTAAATCTAGTAATACTTATTTATTAATTAGTACTAATTTAAGTTAACTATAAAGTAACACTATATTAATAGTTAATATATATAGCTATATAGCTACCCTATACTATAAGTTAAAACTTACTAAAACTAGAGTTAAAAGGCTAGCCTTTAAGAAAGCTAGGCTTCTAAATTATTATTATATTAATTCTAAGCTAAAAATCCTAGTACTATATATATAAAATAAGTTTTTTATTATATATTTTAGTATATAACCTTAATTATATATATTAAATTATTTATTAGATTAAGCTTAATATATTTAATTTTATAGTAAAAGTAGTATAGTAATTAAGGTATATCTTTATAGCTTTATAAAAATATTATATAAATTTTAGTTAAAAATCTAATAATTAATTTTAGAAATAGCTAATATACTTTTATAATAAGGCCTTTTTAAATAATAAGTTATTAGCCTTATATTTATAGTTATAACTATAACTACTTATTTTATATTATTTATTTATTTTAAGAGAAAGGGAGAGATAAAAGCTTAACGCTAACCTAAGTATATAGCTTTTACTTAATTCTACTAATTATTAACTATACTATAGCTTCTTAACTTAGCTAGGTATATACTTAAGTAATTAATATAGTATTTTTATACTAAGCCTATTAAAGCTAAATATAAGAATTCTTTATTTTTATATTATTTAGCTATATAATAGCTATAGTATAGTACTATATTATAATATATAGCTATATAGCTAAACCTAAAGTATTTATAGTATTAATAAAGGTAAAAAGTATTATTATAAAGTTTAGCTTTAAATATCTTTACTTTATAAATAATACTAGTATAATATAGCTTATTAGCTATATTAACTTTATTGATATTAATAATAAAAAGTACTTTTATAAAAATACTATATAGCTTTTATACTATTATCCTTATAAGCCTAGTATTATTAGCTATAATAATATTCTAAAAAATAGTTCTAATAGCTTAGTTTTATATATAATAAATACAAAAGCTCTTATTAATAATACTAAAGGTATAATAGTTTAGTATTATTTTTAGCTTAAAGGTAGTCTAAACTTAAGTAGTATTCTTTATATAAAGCTTAGCTATATTATCAAAAGTAATTATACTACTACTTTATAGCTATAATAATACTATACCCTATAGCTTAGTTAATAATATTAATAATTTTTTTAAGAAAGCAGCTTTAAGCTATTTTTATAATAGTATTTTCTTTAACTATAGTTTTTAAATAAACTTTAAGTAGTATTATTATAATAGTAATATAGCTAAAAATAAGTATTATTAAAGTAGCTCTCTTAGTTATAATAATAACCTAGCTTAGTATTAATTTATTACGAATTATAAATACTTTTTAATAGCTTATTAAGTAAGAGTTAAGAAGGTAAAATAAAAGGTAAAGGTATTAAAGCACTATATTAGCTATATATTTTAGCTATATTATTTATATAAAGAATAATTTATTATACTTTTTTTTAGTATAGTATTTAAAACTAATTTAGCTAATTTATTATATTTAGTTTATAAGTAATTTAAAATATTAATATATACTATATATAGTATAGATTTAATATAGCTACTTATTATAAAGCTTTCTTAGCTAGTAAGTAAGTAATATATACTTTATATAAAGCTATACTTATTAATATTAATATTTATTAATATTATTATATTTACTTTACTTATACTTTAGCTATAATATACTATTAAAATATAAAGTAAGTAGATATAATAATTATTTTTCTATAACTTTTAAGTAATTCTAAGTTAATTCTATATTACTATAGTAGTGTACGCAAATTTATAAAAAGTTGTTTTTTTCTAAATATACTATTTAAAAGCCCTAATTCTAGTAATTAAAAAATCTAATTATAAGACTTTTAATAAATCCTTAGTTAGCCTATAAAGTAGCTTTAAAGCTAGTTATAAGGTAGTTAGGTTAGCTAATATAAGCAGCCTTTTTTCCTTATATTTACTTTTTAATTCTATAGTATATAATACTTTAAGTTATACCTAAAAATATAGTTAAAATCTAATTTTAAGAATGTTATTATATATAGTTATTAAGCTAAGCTAATAGCTATTATATATACTAGAATAAGGGTTATTTAATTAAATAGTCTAAGAAAAGTAGGTTCTTATAGCTATTAAATTTACTAATTAATTATAGACTAGGAAGTTAGTAGTATATATATATATATATAATATAGCTAAGTTACCTTAGGCTAACTTTCTCTATAAGGCCCTATATTAGGGGCCTATAATAGGGCACTAATAACTAGGGAAGACCCTTAAAAATGCTGCTATTTTCAATAATTATAGTTGTTATTAATAAAGTCAGAGTTAGCCTATAGCTTATAAGCTATAAAGCTTTATTATGCTTAAAATACTGCTTTATTACTATTTTATAGTATATTTATTAAAAGAGATTTATACTTTACTTACTTATAAGTAAAGGGATTTACTAGAGCTTAACTAAGTATAGCTAGGTTTACTATAGGTATTATTATAAGTATTTACTAATATAGCTCTTTAAGTTATACTACTTACTATACTATTAATTTTTATAGGGATATATATTTTATTTATTATAGTTAAGGGACCTATATAATTAGAATCTATTTATTATTTCTATTTCTATTATCTATAATATATTATAAGTAATAGTTAATAATTATTATAGTTTAGCTTAAAAGGTAACTACTTTTAAGTAATAATAGAGTTATTATTAACTATATAGAAAGAAGGCTTTTTCTCTCTATTAATAAGACCTTTACTTTAATATATTTAGGCCTTTATATATACCCTTAAGTTATATAACCTATTACTACTATAGCTCTATCTAGGCTCTAGCCTAGATCTAAGCATTAAGCTTGAATCCATTACAAAAATATATTTTCTATATATTCTATTAACTTTACTTTATTAAATGTATAATAATTTAATAATATATTTAAAAATTAACTTTTTCTATATTATATTTTTAAAGTCTTATATATTATTAATACAATTAATTCATAGTTAAAATTATTAGTTATATTATTTATTATATTTTAATTAATATAAATATTATTTTCTTCTGTTTTTATAAAATATTTCAAATAAGCTATAATGAAATATATATAATAATAATTTTGAAGATTTATACTATATATTTAAAATTTATTTAAAAACTATAGCTTTATATTTTATAATATAAAAGTATAAAAGTATAAAAATTATTATTATAATTAAGATATTTTATTAAATATAAATTACCTAGAGTTACTATATGTATATAAATAATAATAATTATCTACACTAAGGGCAGGCTCACTATCTCTCAGCTAAGCAAGCTCCTCACATGACTATGACTAATTGTCACCGGAACCTAGACAGCCTGCGATTTGTAATAAGGATGATCTAGCATTCATTTGGTTCCATGTGTTAATGCGAGCAGCAACCACGTGACAGTGATGGAGAAAGACGGGTCAACGTAGAGTTTGCCCAATCGCTCGGAAATTCGAATATCCATATCCGTTGATTACGTACTCGTCAATTTAGGGCAGGACACAATCGTCAGAATTTCTCTGCTTTAGTCCACACAGTTGCACAATTTTGGCGGACACTCAAATTCTTTGAAATTTCCTCCGTTCAAGTCCCGAAATCTTTTTCGCTTTCTAGTGGCAAGCAAACCTCGAGCCTCTGCCAATAAAGACAAGATGCGTAAGTTCTCAAATTTCTCACGCCTAGGCTTACTGATTTTCTGACGCGTTCACAGCTCCCAAGTTCGATCCCAACGAGGTCAAGGTCATGTACGTAATCCTACGCAGTTTCGTCGCGCAGCTTGTTCGATGTCCCTAGACACAGATTTCAAACATACATGATACTGACTTGTGTCAGTCATCTTCGCGCCACCGGCGGCGAGGTTGGCGCGTCCTCTGCCCTGGCACCAAAAATCGGCCCACTTGGTTTATCCCCCAAGAAGGTCGGCGAAGATATCGCGAAGGCGACCGGCGATTGGGTAAAATACATCCTTTTTTTGCAATGACTTTGCCCAGTTACTGACAATTTGCAGAAAGGTTTGCGCGTAACTGTCAAACTCACAATTCAAAATCGTCAGGCGGCCGTGTCAGTGGTACCCACTGCATCATCTCTGATCATCAAAGCATTGAAAGAGCCTCCTCGTGACCGAAAGAAGGAAAAGAACATCAAGCATAACAAGTCAGTGAGTCTTGATGAGATAGTCGACATCGCTCGCACGATGCGTTACAAATCTTTCGCCAAGGAGCTCAAGGGAACCGTAAAGGAGATTCTGGGAACAGCCTACAGTGTTGGATGCCAGGTAGATGGCAAGCCGCCCAAGGTCGTCATCGAGGGTATCGACAGTGGCGACATTGATAGTACGTGCCTTCATCCACTGCCTCACGCCTGTCATACAAATATATTGCTAACAACCTTTAGTTCCTGATGAATAGATCCGGCCATATGCGCTCTTCACGAGCTGTCGAATGAACAAGGATCAAGTTTTTTTTAGCTTTGGAGAGGAGTCTTGATAAAGTCCAGACAACGCCCAAAATGTCCACTGTGATATGTGGTGCACATGCTTATTCCATTTTATTTCGTGATAATTGACCCTTGGCTCACTCTGAAATTACCCATATTACCACATGGTTCATTTCAATTTTTGTTCAAGGGAGAGGAAATCTTGCTCTGCCTATTACTCACCGTTACGTCCACGCACATAGCGACTATGGATGGCGCGGTCCATATATCAGGCACACATTTATACCGTTGCGACTCACGTCAAGTTGTGAATGTAGTATCCGACATGACGTCGATGACATTGACGACAATCGGTTTGCAAGGTCAATTCCTTTTCTAATGGTATGAAGGGACAAAAGCCTGTTAAGATATTTGACCCATTTGACCGCCGAGAAGTGTTGAACTTATCATTGAACTAGGTAGCTATTAAATGCCTCACCGCCACGGTTTGATAACTTGGCACTCTAACTGTGGCAAAAACAGGCGAGCTGGCTGACCCCTCATTAAACCTATCTTTCCTACCTTTCTCTACCTTCGTTAATGTGTTTTTGTTACTTCTTTTATTGCACATTGATTGCGTTTCACCGCCGCTGTTTTCGCCGCGTTGTCAGCACTGATATCGTTCAGCTCACTAGTCTAGCCACAACAGGTGTGCTGAGCTATCAACACAAGGGTGCCATTGAATAGTTCCATTAAAGTGTATAAAATACACACCCTAAACGATTTTTGCCATTCACAACCCCCACCGCTGAAGCGATATGTGCCACGTACTTTCTGCTTAGCACCCTACTATATAATCTAAGTTATAGACCTGTAGGAAATTAAACTAGCTTTAACCTCTATGATTTAATTAATCTAGTAAATTTCTCTACGTTTTTTTAGGTACTAGGTGGTAGGTGTGTATTATACGTTATATACCTCCTTTCTATAAGCCTAGAGATGTCTAATATAGCGCTTCTAGATAACGTAAAGAGCATAGAGTTATATCTTAAGAAATAAATTTATAATTTTAATATAGCTATTACTAGTTTTATTAGTTAGAGCTTTAATCTCTAATAATAATGTAGGACTTAGACCTATAATTTAAGAAATTAAGCTTTATAGGCTATAGACTTTTTTAAATAATTTCTAGTATATTAATAATATAGTTTTAAGTTTAAGAGTTTTTATTTATATTACTATAGTAATATAAAATAACTTATTATTAGGACTAGGGTAGCTAGGCAGAGGTAATAGGCATATAGTATATTAACTAAAGCTTACTTTTTCTAAGTTATATATAGCACTAGCTATGCCCTATATAGTCTATAGTAAAGTATAAGTAATTTATATATATAGCTATTATAATAGGTTATATATAAGGCTATTACTAAATAGTTACATATATATATATAACTATTATATTTATATATATATTATAAAGCTTCTTATAATTACCCCCCCTTTTATAGCTACTATTCCTAATAGTAATATACTTACTAGCTAATTAATAGCTATTAGCTTGTTTTACTATATTAGTAAGAGTTTAAAACAATAATAATACTATATATATAGCCTAACTATAAAGACTATATCTCTTCCCTAGCTTCTCTTTATATTTTCCTTTCTTTTTATTATTATTATTATTACTATTACTATTATTAATAGTATTATTATTATTACTATATATCCCTCTATTTTCTTTATTAAAATACTATTATATTTCTTAATATTAACTTTTAATTATATTGAAAATAACAGCATTTTTAGGGGTCTTCCCTAGTTATTAATGCCCTATTATAGGCCCCTAATATAGGGCCTTATATGGGAAGTTAGCCTAAGGCAACTTAGCTATATTGTATAGCTACTGTTATAGTCTAGCCTAGAAAGCAACCGCTTTTTAGTAATAATAGAGTTATTATTAACTATAAGGGAAGAAGGCTCCTTCTTTGTGAGGAGCCTCACAATGCACGTGCATCACAGCCTTATATATATATAACTATTAGATAATAACCTTATATATAACTTACTATAATAGCTATATATATAACTTACTTATACTTTACTATAGACTATATAGGGCATAGCTATTATTATATATAACTTAAAGAAAGTAAGCTTTAGTTAATATATTATATATTTATTATTTTTATTTAATTACCTTAGTTTTAATAATTCTAAAGCTTTTTTATAGCTATTTAAAGGTAATATAGTACTAATTACCTAAAAAATAGCTATAGTATTATAAAATAAAAATACTAACTTTTTTATAATAAAGGCCTTTATTATTTTTATATTAAATATTTATAATTTATTTAAAGAAGTATAAGCTATTAAAAAGTAAATTACTTAACTATAAAAGCTTTAATAGCTTTAAGCTTAAAAAAAGAACTTTCTTTATATTTTAAGTAATAATAATACTAAGATAATAAAAAAAAAGCTAAATAAACCTTTAATATTTTATTTAATAATAGTAAAAGTAAGATAAAGGTTAAGAATATTACCTTATTTATATACTTTATAAATCCTTAAAAGTATAAAATATAAATTAATAACTTAATTTATATTTTTATTAAAGTATAATATAAATACTATTAAAACTATTTAAAAATTCTATTTATTTTTAATTATATATACTAAGCTTATTAAATAAAATAAAACTATTTTCTTAGTAAATAATAAAAGAATTACTAATAAAAACTTAAAAATAACTAAATAATATTTTAAAATTAAACCTTAATTTTACTTAAAGACTTAGCTAATTAAAAGGCCTAAATTACTATAATAATAATGAATACTAAGTAATATAAGAACTAAAGCTTTATTAACTTTAGTATTTACTTTAATTTACTAAAGAAATACCTTAAAAAAACTAGTAAAAAAAGCTAAGTTTTTTTATTTTTTACTAAGCTTTAGCCTAACTTATAAAATTATATTAATTTATATATATTTATTATAAAAAAGATATAAAAAAAGTTATATAGCTAGCTTAGTATTTTTAAAGTATAATACTAAGAAAATATAAATAAAAAGTATATTCTTTCTATAAAAATAATACTAAAACCCCCTATATTAACTATAACTAATTACTAAAAAATACCTTATAGTATAATATAATATTAATAGTATAATCATTTATTCTTATACTTAATAATAACCCTATAGGCTAACTTAGAAAATACTATAACTATAATAAAATAAAATATATTTATATTAATTATAACTAACTATAAAAACCCTACCTTAATAGCTAAGAAAATAACCCTTAGTAAAAGTAATAGCCCTTACCTTTACTAAGTATATATAAGTTTAAACTAAGTAATATTTCTATACTTTTATTATTACTTATAGCTAAATTTACTAAAATATTAGTAAATCTTAATATCTATACTAAAGTAAATATTATAAGTATTAAATATACCTAGTAATAAAGCTTTAATAAAGTTAATATAAGTAGTATTAAACTTAAAGTAATTAGTAACCTAACTATTTTTTAATATAGAATATATTATATACCTATTAATATTATTAACTCTAAGTAATAAAAAAGAAAACTATTATTAATTTATATTACTATTAATAAGGGCCTAAAAATAGGGAGAAGCTCTATATTAATTAGTATTATATATATTAATAAAAGAATAAGTATATTTTAACCTTTACTACTAATATTAATAGTTTAAAATATAAAAAACTAGTCTTTTATTAACTAGCCTTTATTATTTTAAAAAAAATAACTAATATACTATAGTTAATTTTACTATTTATAGTATATAAAAAAATAAGTTTATTACCCTAAAAAATAAAGAATAAGTAAAAGTTTATATCTTTATTAGTTACCTCTCTATAAAACTATAGAATTTCCTTAATATATTTATATTTAAAAAAGTAAGTATATTACTAAAGTAAAAAAATACTAACTATACTATTAATCTAGTACTAAGTATTACCTTTTCTTATAGCTTTATTTACTTTTTATTATAAAATAAGCTATAAATATTATATAAATACCTTTAAAAAAACCTTATAAATAGCTATATAAAACCCTTTAAAAGCCTAATAAGTATATTTATTATATTTATTTTAAAGAAAAATAGTGCTTTATAATTATATATAAACTATAAAGATATTAATAAAATAATACTAAAGAATTACTATACTTTACCCTTTATTTTAAAGATTCTTAATAAATACTAAGGTATTATATTCTTTATTAAAATTAATATTAAAAATACTTATTAATATATTTAAGTTAAAAAAGATAATAAATAAAAAATAGTATTTTACTTATAATATAGCTACTTTAAATATTTAGGTATACTATTTAGTTTTACTAACATACTTACTATATTTTAAAGCTATATATATTAAGTATTATATAGTTTCTTAAATATAATTTATATAGTATATTTAAATAATATCCTTATATTTTTAAAGACTAGAGAAAAGTATACTATATATATAAAGTAAGTTCTTAAGTATATATAAAGTATAGAGCTTTATATTAAACTATTTAAGTGCTTTTTTTACTAAAAATCTATTAAATTTCTTAGGTTTATTTTATTTATTAATAGTATTTTAATAAATAAAAAATAAGTAAAATGTATTAGAAATTAAAAAAAGCTAGTATATTTTTAAAATATATAAGTATTTCTTAGGTTTTATAACTTCTATAGGTAGTTAATATACTAATACTTTACCCTTACTATCTCTCTTAATATACTTATAAAAAATAGCTAAAAGAGTATTTAAAAGAGCTAGTTTTACTTTAATAATAATAAAAAGTAAGTAGTTTACTAGCTTAAAGCTACCTTTTAAAAGGCACCCCTTTTATAATACTATAGTTTAGAGTTACTTATATATATTAAGACTAATACCTTTATTTTTACTATTATTACAATAGTCTCTCGGGTTACAGTAATAATTAGGCAAGAAAACTATAGTTAGAATTAAATATAAATTAAATAAGGGACTAGTATTATTACTAGACTAAGACTTGCCCTTCTATCCTTAGTTTCTAGAATAGAATACTTTATTATATATTAAATAGATTTTCCCTTAAATTCCCCTATAATTCTATTATAAATTATAATATTAATTTAGTAATAAATTAGCTATAAAGATAGGCATAAGCTATAATATACTAATAATAGTCCTAACTGCCTTACTAAATTAGTTATAATTCTGCCTACTATAGTTTAGTCTAATTCTGGCTTAGACTCTTAGACCCGACTCGTCCCCACCGGTACGGTTGCAATTAGTCACGCTTCGTCGCGTAACAACTATAACTAGTATTATTTTATAACTTAATAATAATAGCTACTATTACTTAATTACCTTTTAGTTTTAAAAGTTTACTAATATAAAATATAATTATAATATAGTAAATTAGAAACTATTTACTATTATTAAGTTATTTAAATACTAATAATACTATATTAAGAGTATTACTATATTAGTTAAAATGCTTTTAAACTACTATAACTTATAGATATTTATAAGCTAAGTAAGACTTAATAGAAAATAAGTAAAATAATATATATTTCTTAGCTTATTTAATTTTATTATTAAGTACTAAGTAAGTAAGAGTAACCCTACTAATATACTATTAAAATAGCTAAATTATAAAGGTAAAGTGCTAATAAATAATAAGTTATTACTAAACTTAAAAGTAAAAATAGCACTTAATAAAGTAATTAAACTAATATAAAAGTATACTAAAAAGCATAATAAATAGCCTTTAAGAGTTAAAATAACTCTAGCTAATAAATTAAAACCTATTATAAAAGGCTTAATTACTCTTAATATTAAATAAGTAGTTAAAATACTAATAAAAAAGGGAATAAAACTAAGTAAATTTATAGCTAAAATAGCTTATATTTAAACTATAAAGAGGTATATTATTTAGAGGACCCTTAAGGCACTAAATCCCTATAATTTTAGTATATAAAACCCTTTCTTTAAATTACTTAAAAAAGTATAAAAATAAAACCTAATTTTTATTTATATTATAAAATTAATAAGTAAGAGAGAAAAGGCTAAAGTATAATAATATAATATAAAAGGTTTTCTATTATATAAAGAATAAATAGTTATTTCTTTAGAGCCTATTTTATAATAAAAGATTCTTTAGCTATATTATAATAACCTAATTACTAGTTATTTTAAAATATATAAAATACTTAAATTACTATTATATAACTTTTACTAGCTAAATATAAAGTAAGTAGTAGTAAACTATATTATAAGTTATAGTATATACTAGTAAGTAATTATTAAAAGGTAGAAACTATATAGTTATTTAGAATTACTACTAATTCTATAGTAACTAATAATTAAATTATTTATAGACTTTTTTATAGAATTACTTAAAGTCCTTAAAGAAGATTATATAGTTAATATAATTCTAGTAATTATAAACTATTTTACTAAGTACTCTTTATTTCTTTTAATTATAACTATTATTAATATAGCTAAGCTAGCTAAACTATTTTATAAAGAAGTTAAGCTAAGGTATAATATATTAAAGAGTATTATATTAAACTAAAATTTAGTATTTATAAGTATATTTTAAAGTAACTTTTACTATTTTTTAAAGATAAAAAGAAAGCTATTAATAGTATTTTATTTATAAATTAATAGCTAAATAGAGAGAATAAACTAAGTTTTAAAGTATTATCTTTAATACTTTATTAGAAATAACTAACTAACTTAGCTAAAGCTATTACTAATAATATAGTATATATATAATAATATAGTAAATAGAATAATAAGCTAGTTACTTAACTATATATTCTTTAGGTTTTACTTAGAGTTTTACTTTAAAACTAAAGGTAAATTACTTAAAAAAATATACTAAAAGTTAATATTAAAGTATAAAGACTTTAGAAAATATAAGATAAAATAGTACTTATATAGTAAAAAGCTATAAAATTATAAGTAAAATACTATAATAAATATTACTAATTAATATCTTTTAATAAAAGAAATAAAGTTATACTTTTAATAAAGAATATTTAAATAAAGAATATAAAGAAAAAACTAAACCCTTAGTTTATAGAACTATTCTATATACTAAATACTATAGATAAATAAGCTTATTAGCTAAAACTTCTAAATAAATATATATAATTATATAATATTTTTTATATCTCTCTTTTAAAGCTATAAAAATAATAAGTAAAAAATAGTAAACTAATAATATTATTAAACCTAGAAAACTAAAATAAAAAGTATAAGCTAAATAATATATAAAATAAAAAGAAAATAAAAAAAAGTACTTACTACTTAATAAAATAAAAGAGATAGCTAAGTAAATATAATTAGTAAGTACCTAAGAAAGATATATATATACTAAAACTTATTATAATATATAAATAAAAAGTTATAAAAATAAGTTATAAATTATAATAAGGTAGTAATATATAGGTATTATACTACTTAGAAATATTTTATTCTATATTAAAAAAAAAGAATAAAAAAGTATAATAAAATACTATTTTTATATAAAATAAAACTTATATAAATACTACTAAAGAATAAGCTAAATAACTATTTATAGCTTAAATAAAGCTATAAAGAAAGTACTAATAGTAAACTTTAATATTCTAAACTATAAAAATATATTAAAAGCTTAGATTTTACTACTAGTATTCTTTTATAGTATTATAATAATAGTAATATAAACCTAGTATATAGTTATTACTTAAATAATATACCTAGAATCCCCTAACTATATACCTAGCTACTATTATTTAAATTACTTTACTATTAATATATTATAATTTAGCTATTAAAGTATTAGTAAATATAGAGTAAATATATAGTATATAAATATAGAGTCTAAATATATAATACTAAGGGGGATTAGTAAAAAATAGGTAATATATAGCTACTGCTTTAAGACTATATACTTATTATATACTATCTATATATTCTAAGTCTAAAAGTTAGTAAAATTAAGATAATATATAAGTAAAAATACCTATAATAAATAACTTAGCTAAGCCTATTAAAGCATAGGCTATATAATAAGCTTAGTTAGTATAGTTAAAACTATATAGTAATATAAGTAATAAGTATATAATCTTATAGTATATATCTTTATAAAAAATATAGACTAGTATTTTAGCGCTAGCCTTACTAGCTACTATACTAGTAAAGGCTTAAACTAGTGTCTTTAGCTAGTTATATATTTTAAAAGTAGTAGCTTAGTTATTTATTATTATAAATAGAGGCTATAAACTATTAGTAATTAACCTATAATATTATAAATATAATATATACTAATTTATAGAAATCTAAGTATATAGTATATTACTTATACTATTTTATAATATAAACTTTACTATTTATAAATAAATTAGTAAGAAATTTATAAGCTAACTATATTAATTTAATATTAAATAATAGGTATTTCTTATAGTTATTATATATAGTATATATATAGTATAAATAATAGTATAAATAAAGCTTAATATTTATAAATATAATAGTATTTTAGTAAAGAAAATAAAGGGATATATAGTAATAATAATAGTAATATTAGTAATAATAGTAATAGTAATAATAATAGTAATAATAAAAAGAAAGGAAAATATAATAAAAAGCTAGGGAAGAGGTATAGTCTTTATAGTTAGGCTATATATATAGTATTATTATTATTTTAACTCTTACTAATATAGTAAAACTAGCTAATAGCTATTAATTAACTAATAAGTATATTATTACTAGGGATAGTAACTATAGAAGGGGGGGTAATTATAAGGAGCCTTATAATATATATATATTATAGCCTTATATGTATATAACTATTAGATAATAACCTTATATATAACTTACTATAATAGCTATATATATAACTTACTTATACTTTACTATAAACTATATAGGGCATAGCTATTGCTATATATAACTTAGAGGAAGCAAGCTTTAGTTAATATACTATATGTCTATTACATTTGCCTAGCTACCCTAGTCCTAACATTCTCTCTACTAATAAAACCCTTACTCTAATATACCTAGGCCTTTATATATACTCTAAGGTTATATAAACTATTATTACTATAGCTCTATTTAGGCTCTAGCTTAAATCTAAGTATTAAGCTTAAATCTATTATATAGTCTCTTTTTTACTTTTATCTCTATATTAGTTAAGGTTTAAAATAAGCCTATAAAACCTAATATATAAACCTAGAACTACCTTTTAATTTATTAATACTATATACTTATATAGTTCTAGTTTATATAAGTAGGCTAGTATAGAATTTACTATTATAAGCATTATTATTATAAATATATTATTAATAATAAATTTTATTATAAATATAAGCCTTAGCCCTCTTTCTTTCTATATAACTATACTCCCTAGCTCTTACTTTTATGTATAAAAAAAACCTAGTTTTATATATTTTCTATAATAAACCTTTTGCAAATTTGCCTATACTGCTATAGTAATGTAGAATTAACTCAGAATTACTTAAAAGTTATAAAAAAATAATTATTATAATTACTTTACTTATACTTTAATAGTATATTATAGCTAGAGTATAAGTATAGTAAATATAGTAAAATAATAGTAATAATATAGTTTATTAGTATAGCTAAAGAAGAAAATATATTATTAAATATATAAATAAGTAATTAAGTAAATTATTTTACTAAGATTATACTTAGTATATTTATAGAGACTATATATATAGTATAGCACTATAGTAATACTATTTTATTACTTTAGCTTAATATATTAATTACTTTTAATATAGTTTATTATTAATAACTTATTTATATTATACTTAAAGCTAAAGTACTTATTTAAATAATAGTTATTAAAGTATATAAGCCTTTGTAATTCTAATTCTAGGGATCCGGATCCCACCTCTCTTTTTTTGAATAGGTTATAAGCCCAGTAGCGCAGTGGTCTAGCTACACTATACACACATTATATAAATACTACTATAGTGGAGCACTACTCTATAAGGCTATAGGTTTAATTCCTAGCTATAACTAGAAAAAATAGAAATTAAATAAGTATATAAGTAAAAGGTTACTTTATAGTAGGTACCTAGCGTATTATAAGTCTAGGGGGAGTGTTAAAGTATATAAGCCTTTATAATTCTAATTCTAGGGATCTAGATCCCACCTCTCTTTTTTCGAATAATAGTATAAACTTATATCTTTATTACTAATTATATAATATATTTTTTTTAATAATTAAATAATAAAGGCTTTATTTATTACTATAAAGATTTTATAGAAATTATTTATATTTCTTATTTTCTTTTTTCTTTATATTATATTATTATATAAAAAGCTTTTTATAGTATACTTTATATTTATTTTTAAATTCATTAATAATATAAATATACTTATATATAACTATATAATAAAGAAAATATAGTAATAATTTAAAGTAATATAAGGTATTTATTAAAACTAGTTTTAAAAGTTAAGTCTTAAGTTTTACCTTTAAAAAAGTAAGCTAATATACTTTATAAAGTAATATATAGCTATTAAAATCTTAGTTTAACTTAGTATTATTATAATATAGCTAGTTTAGTTTATATACTTTTTAAGGGTTTAAATATATTACAAGCTATATTAATAAATATACTAAGAATAAGTTAAGTTAAAGCTAAAGTAATAATACTTTACTTTTATAATATTAATAATATTAATATAAAGTTATTCTTTTTAAAACTTTAAGCTTCTTTATATATAGGTTATTTAAATTATTATAATATATAATATAGAATTATACTATACCTTTATAGCCTTTAAAGGGTAAGTATATAATATTACTAAGGTATTTATTATAAAATAGTTAAAAAGCTTTTATATTATAATTAATATCTCTAAAGCTATATTATAAACTCTATTTAAAACTAAAGTAGTTATTATTTTTATTATTCTATACTTTAACTTTTATTTATTTACTTTTTATAAAAATATTAAGTTAAATAAAATAATAAAAAGAATCTATAGTATTTATATAATAATAATAGCTTATTTCTATTAGTATTTATATAGCTATTATAAATACTTACTTTAATATAATAATTACTTTAACTATATATTATTTTTAAACTAACCCTTTAAACCCTTAAATAAATAATTACTTATATAAGCTTTAGCTTTAAAGTAAAAAAATAAATAATATAGAAATAAAACTAAGATATATATATATTTTAATTATTATAATTATATAATAGCTAAGTATAAGCTAAATATAAATACTATAGCTAAAATTATTAAACTTTATATAGGCCTTAATAAGTATAAGTCTTTTATCTTTACTTAATTATATACTAAATATATTAGCTTAAACCTTTATTTTTATTACTATAATATTTCTAAAGTAGACTTATTATAGTGCTAGTATTAAGCTAATAATAAAAACTATTATTATATTATTTTTAAATATAAAAAGTATAACTATCTTTATTTTATTATAATAAGCTTATTTTTACTTTAAAACTATTATAATATTTATATAATACTTAAATCTAAATAAACTATAGTAATTTTTATAAAGTACTTTTTTAAGATAAGCTATCTTTAGTAGTTCTTATTAGCTTATATATTAAAAGTTAAATAAGTAAAGAATATTATAGAAATAATTATATAAAGTATAAAAATAATAGCTATATTAATATTAATATAGAGTTATAAAGATTATATAAATAATAAGTAAATACTAGAAGTAATTAATTTCTTATAGTAAATATAAAACTATAAACCTATAGCCTTATATTATAATTATAATAATATTAATATTACTTTACTATTTTATTTACCTCTTTTAACTTAGCTTTTTACTTATTATTAATATTATTATTATTAAGTTCCTTTACTTTTAGCTATTTATAACTTATATTATTATTAGTATTTTATACTAGCCTTATAAAAATACTATAAGTAACCTATAGAATTTAGTTATATTTCTTTAAGGTATTTATAATATATATAAGCTATAGTAGTATCTTAGTTTAAATAGCTAATATTTCTATATTATTACTACTATAAACTTATAATAATATATTTACTTTTTTTATTATATTAAAGGTTTTATTAATTCTATACTTTATTACTTTTTAAGTAATATTATATATAGATTTTTACTTTAAATTAGTACTATACTAATACTAATATAGTTTTATATTATACTTATATTAAAACCTTTTCTATAGCTTTATAATTTTAATAATTAAAAATAGTTTTTACTTTATTTTAATAATTAAATAAATTATATAGCTATATATTAATTAGCTACTATAATAGCGCTAGCTTAGGCTTAACTTACCTTATAATA
Organism: Claviceps maximensis; assembly: GCA_018360255.1. Lineage (NCBI taxonomy): Eukaryota > Fungi > Ascomycota > Sordariomycetes > Hypocreales > Clavicipitaceae > Claviceps > Claviceps maximensis. Next base: position 27,143 of record SRPZ01000324.1, read on the forward strand.
TAGCTTTTTTCCTATAGTATACTTATAGTAAGAACCTTTAATATCTATATTAATTAGTAATATTACTAAAGTAGGTTTATTTTAAGCTTTTTACTTTAAGTATTATAATATAACTTATATATATCTTTAGTATAAGTAAAATAAGAAGTATATAGTTAGGTATATATAAAACTAAGCTACTAGTAAATTAATAGTAGCACTAAATAAGTATAAGGGTAATACTTATACCTTTTTTAGCTTAGAACTTATTTATTTTTTAAAGTAATTTTTATAGTATTATAATTTTCTTATTTATTTTTTAGTATATTATTAAACTAAAGCTAATATAATAATATAGTAGGGAGGGAATTAGGGTATACTTATATTTTTAGAAAGGTTATAAAAAAGAAAAAAAAAGAGGTTTTTACTAAAGAAAGATAACTTTTTTATATTACTTTTTCTCTCTCTCTATATAATTATTAAATAGCTATTAATAGTTTATATAGCTACTATAGTAGTTACTATAGCTAAACCTTATAACTAACTATAGGTTAGGACTATAGGGCCTTTATAATAGTTATATAGTAACTAACTAAGCTATTTAGGCCTAAATAATCCTTACTTATACCTTAGAAAAATATTACTATATTTCCTTAGTAATACTAGCTATATTTAGCTAGTAATATACCTTTTTCCTATAATTAATACTAACTATAGGGCCTTAGTAGCCCTAATATATAAATATTATAGTAAGATATAGGTTTTTCCCCCTATACTAAGGTTTTTTCTATATAGTTTAAGTAGTAGAGGTACTAGATATTAGGCTAGCTAGTAGCCTATCTAGAGTATTAATATAATAATAATAATATATTTTCTATTTTTCTTTTCTTTTCTTATTATTATTAAAACCCTTATATTAGTAGTATAAATCCCTTATTTAATTTAACTCTCCCTATTTTTATATATTTTACTAAGAAATAACTATAACTAAGCTTAGTACTATAATAACGTCTATTAAAAGCTAGTATACCATACCTTAATATTTTATATTACTAATATACTAATTTATTAATTTAGTAAATATATTAGCTATAACTAATATACCTTCCCTTTCTTTTAATTCCTTTAGCTTTAGCTATAAGGTTATAAGTTATTATAAAGTAATATTAGGGTTTAAAAATAAAGAGTATTTCTTAGTTATATAGAAGTATATAGAGTACTAGTTTTATTATAACTATATTATAAGAAATAGGTTCTTTTACTATAGCTATAATGCTTAACCTTTTTATATAGTATATTAAGTAGTAAAAAGGCTTTACTTCTAAGAGAAAGAGATCTTTATTACTTACCTTATTATTTACTATATTATTTATAATATAAGAAATATAATAAAAGAAAACTATACTATTTAAACTTTAATTATCTTTTTAATAGTAATAAAATAATAATAAAAAGTATTTTAATTTAAGACTTTTAAAACTATACTAAGTAGTTTACTTACTTATAGGCTATTATAAAGTAGTAGTTTATTACTTTAACTTTTACTTTTAGCTTTATACTTATTACTACTCTTTATAAAACATTATACTATAATAAAGTAATTACTTCTAGCTTATTTAGGATTTATAATAGTATTAAAGATATTATATAGTAAGAAGCTACTATTTACTATCTTTAGTAATAATTAAAGCTAGCTTACTTTTATAACTAAAACCTATATAGTTTTAAGAACTTATAGTACACCCCCCTTTCTTTAAGTTATTAAAGATTAATAAATATTAGCTAGCGCTTAGCTAGTATTATTAAAGGGGTTATATTAAACTACAGTTTTATTATATATTATATTTATTATTCTTTAAGGTAAATTTGATCAAATAATTCCTACTATTTACTATAGTTTATTATTATTATTATATTAATACTCTAAATAGGCTACTAGCTAGCTTAATGTCTAGTACCTTAGCTACTTAAACAATATAGAAAAAACCCTAGTATATAGGGGAAAACCTATATATTACTATAATATTTATATACTAGGGCTACTAAGGCCCTATAGTTAGTATTAATTATAAGAAAAAAGCATACTATTAGCTAAATATAGCTAGTATTACTAAAGAAGTATAGTAATATTTTCCTAGGGTATAAGTAAGAATTATCTAGGCTTAAGTAGCTTAATTAATTACTATATTATTATTATAGAGGCCTTATAGTTCTAACTTAGAGTTAGTTATAGAATCCAGCTATAATAATTACTATAGTAGCTATATAAACTATTAATAGCTACCTAGTAATTATATAGAGAGAGAAAGAAAGGAAAGTATTATAAAAAGGTTATTTTCTTTTAATAAGAATCTCTTTCTTTTTTTCTTTTTTATAATTTTTTTATAAATAAAAGTATATCCCTAATTCCCTTCTTACTATACTATTATATTAGCTTTAATTTAATAATATACTAAAGAATAAATAAGAAAATTAAAATACTATAAAAATTACTATAAAAAATAAATAAAACTTAGGCTAAGAAAGGTATAAGTACTACCTCTATACTAATTTAGTATTACTATTAATTTACTAATAGCTTAGTTTTATATATACCTAGCTATATACTCCTTACTTTACCTATACTAAGAATATATATAAATTATACTATAATATATAAAGTAAGAAGCTTAGTATAAACCTATCTTAGTTTTACTACTGACTAATATAAATATTGAAAATAATAGCATTTCTAGGGGTCTTCCCTAGTTATTAGTGCCCTATTATAGGCCCCTAATATAGGGCCTTATAGGGGAAGTTAGCCTAAGGTAACTTAGCTATATTATATATATATATACACTACTAACTTCCTAGTCTACAATTAGTTAGTAAATTTAATAGCTATAAAAACCTACTTTTCTTAGATTATTTAATTAAATAACCCTTATTTTAGTATATATAATAGCTATTAGCCTAGCTTATTAGCTATATATAATAACTTTTATAGAATTAAATTCTAACTATATTTTTAAGTATAACTAAAAGAGTTATATACTATAGAATTAAAAAGTAAATATAAGAAAAAAAGGCTGCTTATATTAGCTAATTTAGCTACTTTATAACTAGCTTTAAGGCTAATTTATAAAATAACTAAGGATTTATAAAAAGTCTTATAATTAGATTCTTAGTTACTAAAATTAAAGCTTTTAAATAATATATTTAGATTATTTTTAATTTTTTAGGTAGTATATAGTATTTTAAAAAAGAAACTAGAAAATATATATATTAATACTTTATTTATATAGCTATAAGTCTATTTTTTTATTTTTCTATATAAATAAATTATATAAAAAATAAAAAGTAACTTATAAGCCTCCTTTTATAACCTAAATTTACTAATAAAGTTAATAAATATATAAGAAAAGAAAGAAAATTCCTCTTTAAAAGTACTTTAACTATAATAAACTATTAAAATAGCTTATAACTACTTATAGCTATAAACTAGTACTAAATATTATATTTTTACTATTTTATTATAAAATTTAAAGTATATTTTCTATATTATAAATTATATAAAAGCTTTTATTTAAATTTATAGCTAGTAAGTAACTATAGCTACTATATATATATCTTAGTAAAGCTAAGTATAAAGTATATAGAAATAATAGTAAACTTACTACTTTTAAGCTTATTACTCTTAGAAATAAACTACTATTTATAATTTCTAATTTCTAATAGATTATAAGCTTAAAAAAGATCTTTTAGTATTAGAAAAATTTAATAAAGTTTATATATATTATTATAAATTTTTATTTATACTAAATATTCTAAAAATTATAAGAAAAAAAGCTTTTTCTTTTATAAAATAGAAAAGAATTATAAATAAAGGCCTTTTTTCTCTATAAAAAAAGAATTTATAATTTATATCCTTTACTCTATAGTATACTATATTATAAATTAAAGAATTTAAAAGCTTTCTTTTTTATAAAAAATAAAAGAAAATTATAGAAAATTTCTATATTTTATAATATAGTAAAAAATTATTTTTTTTACTATAAAGACTTATAAATTATATACTTTATAAGTAAATTTACTAAAGTCTTAATTTATTAGTAATTTATTTACTATAAATTAGCTATAATAAATACCTAATAATAGTAAGGCTAAAGTACTATATAGAACTTAAAGTTAACCTAGGCTAATTATATAACCTAATAAATTA
>SRPZ01000325.1:0-31236 GCA_018360255.1 Claviceps maximensis
AAAAAAAAAAAAAAAAAAAAAAAAAAAAAAAAAAAAAAAAAGTCGACGCCGACTCCCGGGGACAGGGTCGCAGTGACGTCGCGGGGTCAAGCACTCTGCTGCAGACGGGGACAGCGCTGGGCTTGAACACGCACAGGAGTGGCTGGGGTACGAAGCACGAGTAGGCACAGAACCAGGCAGTTGTCGACTACTGGGAATGTTTTGACGTTGGAGCGATTCCAGTCTGGTCGTGGTCGGCACTGCACACGAGGCACTGCGCACGAGGCAGGAGGCACTACGGGTCTACGACGGGCACCGGGCTGGGGCACCTTGGAAGTTGTCTGGCCGGGTCGCTCTTGCCATGGCAGTCCGCCCCGTCCATGTCCAGCCACCAGACCAGCCCAGACCAAACGAGGCCAGCGGTCTGGTGACTGCGCTGCGATGCCATGTTGCAGGCAGGCGGCAGGCCGGCGCCGGGTCGCTGCTGACTGCGGGGCGGCGCCTCCCTCAGATGTGAGTTTGTTGACGACGCTGACGTTGATGTCGACGCTGACGCTGATGTCGACGTTGCAGCCAATGTCAATATTCATGTCCAAGCCGATGTGCCGCGCCCGCTGTTCTCGGCAACAAGTGAACAAGACAAAGCTGGAAAGCTTCAATGCTGTGCTGATCCCCAAGGCGTGCCGTGAGTCCTTTGATGACAAGAGCATAGCATGGCGGCCAGCGAGCGCAGACGCAGACGCCGACGCAGACGAAGACGGCGCGTGCTCTATTGTACATACCGCTGGTCCGCAATCCGCAATACTATGTATGGCCCACACGCATGTGGGCCGCACGCACCATAAAGTGGCTCCCGCACAGGCCCAGGTACACGCGAAGTCGCTGCGACATGCGACGGCGTGTCGTGTCACGTGTGCCCATTGTTTCTTTCCAATCTCAATTGCCCACGCGGCTGGCCTTTGACTGGACGTGTTGCGGTTGCTACTACACATTAAATCCATTAACCCATAATTGGCGAGTACACTGCATGTTATATGTACGTACATACATACACCCACTGTATGTATGTTATGTACATTGTACGTGGGGGGAGCACGCACATAACGAATCCTTGCCCATGCCCATCAAGCCCACCACCGACTTCAGACGATGTTGCGGCGAGGCAGCTGTCAGGACTTATCTCAGGACTGCCAAATTGCCAAGAGTCCAAGACTGCTGCACATGACATGACGTGACGTGACATGACATGACGTGACATGACATGCATACAGTGGGATGACAGAAATTTTTGTACATACTGGCGCAAGCGGCAGGCGCAGGCGCTTGTGTCTCGCGCCTCGCGCCTTCCGTCCTCAGATGAATGATTATTTTTATTCCTAACCTTCTTTTGCCTTTTCTTTTTCTTCTTCTTTTCTTTTGCTTTTCCTGTTTCCCCCCCTTCCCCTTTTCCCCCATGCGTGGAAAGATCAAGCAAGACATGGACACCCTCCCGCTGGCTAGCCTTGCACATTTCGCACCACTTCAAGCCGAGCCATTTTTCTGGCGGGCCAACGTGAGTCGTCATGTCGGACCAACACTCTGATTCTCTGAATAGTGCTTGGCATCCCAGACTACCGGGCGGCGAGCACTTGCAGTTGAGATATCTTGCTGACTCGCGTTTTTAGCCATGAGCCGTGCGTCCGTCCGACTGCTGCACCTCACGTAGCCTCGCCGCGCCTCGCCGCGCCGCGCCGCGCATCACTCAACCCCAACCGCTTCCACGGCCTCCGAATTCATTCTTCTTCCTCACCACCTTGACCCCAAGCGTTCCCACTGTGGCAGCCAAGACCATGTCTTTGCAGACTGTAGAGGCGCCATGCTGCCAGCCACCAACGGGATGCCGGAAACAGTCACTTCACTGATCATCCGCCGTCCAGTGTGCATGAGGCATGAGGCATGCAGCATGCATGCTAATCTCACCCAAGATAAGTCGACGAGGCATCCCTGTCCAACAAGGAACGCCCAACATCTGCGTCTCTTTTTTTGTGACTTTGTCCGGGACGCGTTCTGCATGCCATCTCCGCACGGCCAGCACCTTCCTCCGCGGCTGTTGCCGACCCGTCTTCGCCGTTCTCCCGGCATACCCGTAGACCTACTTAGTTTTAGTGCAACACTAAGTAGGCCTGCGGGTATATCGAGTTTTGTCATTGTGATGGACATCAGTAGTCAGCCAATATTCATGTTGGTCCGATGTTATAGTCTGCGACTGCGGGCATCTCTCATGAAGGAAACGGGCGCTAAACCACCCACATCAATCTAGTCATTGTACTTGGGGCTTGCACAGCTGTGCTTCCAGATGACCTCGTCAAACCCCACTCATCCCTTTCTTGCTGTCTGCCAAAATGCCCTTTGCATCATGAGTGTAGTACTGCAAAAGGTATTCAAGACATGAATTGCCAAGTATGCATGTACTTATGCACCTTGCTTTCTTGTACTTCTTGTACTTCTTCGTGTTCCCGGCGCAAATTGAGGCTTGATGCGCGACACGTTGCTCATCACACCCTGCTGCTGACAGCACATTGCTGAAACACTAGCTCTCCTTAGTCAAGCAGGCCGCATGCGTTTACACGAACATATAGGAGTATTGGCAGCTTCAATATGCCAAAAATAGTCGTACTCGGACCAAGATCATGCAAGTCATAAAATGACGGGCATAAACAGCCATACAAAAAAAACGTGCTTGGTTACGATCACTTGGCGCGACATGGGCGGACCCTCTGAAAACTTGTTGCTCTTGAGTGTCTTACTACCCAGAGTCTACAAACGCAGCATACGGGCCTTACAGGAGACAGCAACTTCTTCATCACTGGTTCTACACAATGCACATGTTTCTGGCAAGGCTGGTTTCTTATTTTTTCGTTATTCGTAAAAGTGACAAGCAAAAGACAGACAAACGCCTCCCTCGCCAAGAGCTATGATTTGGCGTAACGACTACTTTTTCGAATCTGTTTGCCGTAGCGGAAAAACATGTATGGAAACGGCAGCATGACCACTGTGAGGAAAGCAAGAAGTGATGAAGCCCAGGGGTATCCCAATTTTTCGTACATTTGCACGCCAAATAATGGAAAGGCCGCTATATCGACCGACGTGAAGAAAATTAGCCAGGCTCATGTATGGGCCATACGGGAGCGTCCTTGGAGAATGGGGAGAGAAAAAAAAAAAGGGGGGGGGGGGGGGGGTTGCTCGACATACCAGCAAAGAGACATCGCACAAAAGCATTGGCAGCGAGGGCGCTCGCGGCGTACGACGGATACGCATCGACCTAATCTCGGGGAAAGAGACACGAAACAGTCCGTGTCAGTCCAAGACAGGGAATTATGTTTCAAGATGCATAGACATGTGTATCAATGCATGTATACATCCATACTTGGAGGATTGGAATTTTGGAAAGAAACATGAATACCATGCATGGGAATACAATCAGGGGGATTCATAAAAGAAAAAAAAAGGACGAGGACGACGAGGAGGAGGAAGGGATAAGAGAGCCGCTGGCGGGACTTACGAGAAAGGTAAAGATGCTGGTAAATATCAAAACGTTTCTAGACAATTACGCAGCATGTCAGCCCACGTCGTACAGATCGACCATGTGCAGTGGCAAGCAAGGACCACCAAAAGTCAAGGACACAAAAAGAGGAAAGAAAAACACAAAGCAAAGGAAGAAGAAACAGAAAAAACGAAAGTCAAAAAAAAACCAGGGCAAAAAAGGGAAAGCAAAAAAGGCGCCTGGCGAACGAGATGATGTAGAATGAGTATGACGAGACACTCCATGGCCTCATGGATGACAGACCGCAGACCATAGACATGGACCATGGACCGTGGCTGGTGGTGCTTTCGTTGTTCCAAAAAGCCACGAGCCACGACATATCTGTGCTCCAAGATCCATAATCCATGATCCATGATCCATGGTCCCGGGTTCCGGATCCCCGGCCCGGCGTCATGTACCGAGCAGAGCTCCCTGGTTCTTTGTTTCGCGACAGCCCCCCCGGTCTTCGTTTCTTCACCAATTGGCATTGCAGGGCAGGCACATGCGCCCCATTCGATCGCATGGAAGAAGGATACGGGACACAGAGGGGTGATGTGGTTACGAGGAGGCTTTCTTTTTTTTATCTTATTTTTTTTTCATTCTTTCATTTTCTTGTATTCTTTTTTTTTTTTCTCAAAACACTTTGTCGTCACCGCCCTTGTGCTTGGCTTGTACGTGGGTATGAGGGTAGGTGTCACTAAATGCGGACTGGGTGTTCCAGGTGAGACGACAGACGGGGTAGATGTCGCTCTTTTTTTGATCTTGAATAGTGAAAGTATATGAAATGAAGGGGAGGAGAGGAAAAATGAAAAAAGAGACAGTGACGTGAAGAATGTAAGAGGGAAAAAAAGGGAAAAAAAGGGAAAAAAGGAAATAAGGAGCAGGAAAAAAAAGCACACAAGAAAACAGACGTACCCAAAAGCAAAGATGGTTGATCCAATAATGGGCACAATCCAATGGACCCAAGCAAACGACGACCACCCAAACATAAAAATCCCCGCAGGCACCAAAACCGAGCCCAGAATGGCGGGAGGAAGACGAAACTCGGGCTCACTGGCGCCCTCGACGCCCGTCTCAGTCTCGAGCCTGTCCACGAGCCTGCGGCGGATGCGGTGCCACAGAGGATCGGTCATGATGCCCAGGACCATGCCGACCAGGATGCCAATGAAGGACAAGCCCACCTGCCAGGCGTTGAAGCCGTGATTCACCCCAAACACGAGCGGGAAGGCCCCGAAGAAGAGGTACAGGATGCCCAGGAGGATGGCCGAGAAGAGACACAGGTTCAGGCACATGGGCTCAAAGACGAGGAGCTGGAAGGGCCGCAGGAGCGATTGGCCAATGGCGCGGGCGACGGACCGCTGGAGCTTGTCTGCCGGGGCCGTCCATCGGTCGTCGCCGGTTTGTTTGCGAAGTATTCTGGCCTTGTTCTGGAGGAGAACGGGGTCTAATTTCATTCGGGGGCCGACCGTCTTGGTCAGCAGAAGAGCAGGGGTTGAGGAACAAAAATGGGTTTAATCGCCCAGAGTGTCTCGGGCAATGATGGAGAAAGGTAAACAGGGTGTGCTGTGTGCGTGTTTGTGATGGGGAAAGGGGAAATATGCTTTATTTCGGCCGCCAGGGGGGGCAAAACGGCGATCTGAGACAGGTTTACATAGATATGAGGCTAAAAAAAAAGTAAAACAAAAGGGGTCTGTGTGAACCCCAGATGTCACATCTCTCAAAGTGGTAAAAGGACGACAAAAGCACGAATGGGAGTTGTAGATACGACGAACGGACAAGGAGGAGGAATGGACGGGAAAACAAAGGAGAACAGGCAAAAAAAAAAAAAAAAAAAAAAAAAAAAAGGGGCTTACGATATGTCTCTGGCACGAACATCACGATCGCCACCCACACGGCGCCCGACCATAAGAGCAAAACATAATACGTCCACCGCCACGAGACGTTGTAATTGATGAAGCCGCCCAGCACAGGACCCAGGCTGGGTCCGACAAAGGGCGACGCGGAGAACAAGGCCATCGGGGCCTGCAACTCGGTCCGCGCAAAGAGGTCGCTCAACGTGCCGCCCGAGACGGCGAGGAAGGCGCTGCCGGTGAAGCCATCGAGGAAGCGGCATATGATGATGGTGGCCACGTTCTTGGCGACGGCCTGCGGGATGAGGAAGAGGAGGTAGGCGGTCCAGACGGCGAGGTAGATGGGTCGGCGGCCGTAGAACTCGCTGAGGGGACTGAGGATCATGGGACCGATGGCGATGCCGAGGACAAAGGTCGACAGGCCGAGGACGGAGACGATTCGTGAGTTGTGGAAGTCGGCTTCCATTTGGGTATATGTGGTGGTGTAGATGGAACTTGCGCAGGTTCTGGGTGTTTGGGGTCCGGAGGGTCAGTTGGTCATTCCTTGTTTTGGTTCTTTCTTGTCCTTTTGACTTTTCTTTTCGGCTCTACACTTTGAACAGCTTATGATGATGTAGACTGACGCCGTAAGCAGTCTATTGTTACTCGTCCCAGCTTGCATCTTGATCCCAGCTTGCATCTTGATGGCGCACTTTATGTTGGAGCGGTTTCGGTAATTCCATACGTATCGGAAAGAGAGGAGGGGGGTTAAAAAGGAAAGGGAAAGAAAGGAGGCAAAAACAACAGCAAGTATACTTACACGCATAAACTGACATGCGACACGATCATCGTAATCAACCACTTTCTCTTCCGGGAAAAGCTCCGCGGACACAACGGATCATCATCACCACCCTCCCAGCCAACTTCAAAGGGATCCTTTTCCGCCGGCGTCGAGTGCGAATCCCGTGGCGCATCCCCGCCGGCGTGGCCCTCCACTTGCGTGTCGTGACAAGGCGTCGATGTCGTAGATGTCGTCCGTGATGGAGTCGTGTGAGTCTCTTCGTCCTGCGGCCAGGTTGCCTTTTCTTCATCCAGTCTCATCGTTGCAGATTATGTGCATGGATATGTTTCTCTTTGCCCTCTTTTTGTGACGATTTTGGTTTTTTTTTGCCTGAAAAAAAAACCCCTAAAAAAAACCCTAAAAAAAAAAACCACGTCGCGTCTTCTATTGCTCTGATCGAAGATGAAGAAGATGCAACTCTTTCTGTTCTGCTCCTTTTTTTCCCTTCTTTTAAAGATCCTGCTGCCTCAGGACTAGTGTGATCGGCAGACGACGCTCGGTCGTGACGTCTGGGAATGTATGACGCCGACGTAATGCGTTCTTGGCTCCAAATTGCTGCGGTCACGAGCGGGAGAGAAACAGGAGATGGAGCCTTTGCAACGGGGGCTAAGGATCATGGCTTGCAAGACGGATATATGTATGTGTGTATATAAATATGTATATATAGGTGATGGGGAAAAAAAACGGGAAAAAAGATAGAAAAAAGACAGAAAAAAGACAGAAAAAAGATAGAAAAAAGAAAAAAAAAGAAAGAAAGAAAAAAAAAGAAAAAAAGGAAAAAAAGGAAAAAAAAAAGAAACATTGCCTTTGCACCGTTGTCGCGGAAAACGAGATGGGTTCGGATGTCCGCGTCCCGGTCTCGCTTGGCGGGCTTATTCGGGTTCTGCAATCTATGTACATGTTCGTTTTCGGTGGAGTTCGTGTTGTTTCAATGACGGGTCGACGGGCGGCCATGGGCCATGTGCGGAGCAATACGCGGGACGTCATAGGTAATCAGTGATAGGTAATAAGTTACAAGTAACAAGCAACGAGCAACAAGGGATAAGCAACGAGCAACAAGTAACGAACAACGAGCGATGAACAAATGGGAAGGAAGAAAAAAGCGGGCGCCGCTAGCTTGGTGGATTTAGTTGGTGCGGCTGGTCATGCTCGGCCGAACTGGCGAGGGGAAATGATGGATGATGAAGGGGCGATGACAAGTGTGAGGGCGTAGTGTGTGTTTCTATTGTGTTAGCTTGTTGTTCTTTTTATGGATTTAAGTAAGGTTTCTATTCTGCTTCTTCTTCTTTTTTTTTCCTTTTTTTTCTTTTCTTTTCTTTTCCTTTCTTTTCTTTTTTTTTTCCTTTTTATTTCTTCTGCCTACCTATATATCTAAAAAAAAAAAAAAAAATAAAAATAAGAAAACAGGCATAGTCCCATCCTAGCCATCTCCGTCTCCTCACAACCGTGCAAGGAAGGGTTGGTTGTCCAAGCCGCGGGATCCAATCGGATATAAGCAGGTGATAACAGCGGACCACGGAACCCCCCCCCTTCCAGCCTCGACCCTCCACTCTGGGGAAAAAAGAAATAAATAAATTAATTGCAAAAAAAAAGCAAAAAAAAAAACAAAAAAAACAAAAAACAAAAAAAACAATCACCCCCTCGGCCTGATCTCGCGGCGCGAAACCTGTAAACCAAAGCCTCGCGACTCCATCTCGCGCTTGCCGACGGCGATCCGAATGTCTGTCATATCCGATGGTCCTTGCGCGACGTGCAAGGAAGCGGTCCGGTCCTGAGATTTCTGCCTGGCCCGGGTGAATTCCTCTGCCGCCGATTCAGCCCAGACCGGGCACCGCAGGCAAGACAGTCGAGGTATTCGCGCAACACCTCGCCACGCGATCGTGGTGTGGAAATGTTTCAGAGCTACGCGCGGTCCCCCTGCGTCGTGTGTGTGTGCGTCGGTATGTTCCGGAGACGCGGATGCTCGGAACGTCGTACGCGTGGCCCCACTGGCTTGGGCAGACTTGACGAGGCAAGGGAAGTTCCGTCTCGGAAAAGTACACAATTTGTTTGATGCAGTCTAGTGGTTTCGCTGATATGGATTGACAATGCACGATTCCTCGTTGCCGGGGAATTCCGTCTTGTTGGAGGGGAAGAAGGAAGGAAAAGGAAAGGAAATACAACATAGGCCACTTATCCCATAATAGAAGAAGAAATACAAAGAAAAAAGAAAAAGAAAGAAAGATATGCTCCGTCTAGACGCGTCAAAATCCCATGCAATGCCCGTCACATCCACATAAAACATGCCCATATGAGCTCATATGAACAATATAAACCCCGTATAAAAACAACAAAAACCCCGTATAAAAACAACATAAACCCCATAAAAACAATAAAAATCCCGTAAAAACAACAAAAACCCCGTAAAAACAAAACTCCGTCCAAAACACACCCCCCAATCTAATACCCCTCGGACAGACCACTCTTTGAAAAATCCGGGACTTCAACATCGCAGTTAAACTCCCGGCTATACGCCTTGCCCGGCATGAACCCCCCCCTCAACGCGGCCTCGTAACTCCAAAGCGGCGCGCTCTCCGTCTTCCACGTCCAGTACCACCACCCCCAGCCCTTCTCAAAGGTGTGCATCTGGGCCTCGGCAAACATCTGCAGGAACCGCTTGTACGCGTCGCTAAAGGAGCTCGGGTCGGCGTTGGCCGCGGCGCACGAGCACGAGCTGTCCATGGCCGGACAATGCGGCGTGAGCACCTCGGTGGCCTCGTCGCCCGACCGGTAGCTCCCCTCCCAGCGGTTTCCCCAGCCGACGTTGGTGAGATACTGCGCGCAGTCCGTGTCGGCCTGGGACCATTCGGCGAACAGCGTCGGCCCGTAGCCCGTGTTGCGATCCATGCTCTGCTGGGCCTGCTGCGTCCACCCCGTGCAGGCAAACTGCACTTTTTTCTGGTGCGAGTAGGCGATCTGCTCCTGGTTGAAGATGACGTACTGGTGCACGTCGAGCACCATGTCGTCGTAGCCCGGCATCAGGCCCTTCCAGTTGTTGAGGCCCATGAAGCCGTCGCCGAAGAGGACGAGTGCTTTGACGCCGTTCTTGCGCACGACGGCGTACGCGTCCTTGGTCCACTGCACCACCTCGGAAACCTTGAGGACCGTCATCTTGGGCTCGTTGGCCAGGCCGTAGTGCGAGATGATGCTCCGGTACCGGTCCTGCGCGAAGAACTGCGAGAGCCTGTCGTGTATCTCGAGCGATCGTTGCGCGTTGAGCTGTCCGTCCGTCCCGTTGAGCCATCCGATGGCGCCCAGTCGTCCGCTGTGATTCCACCCGTTCTGACTGCCCGGCAGCGCGTGGAGGTCCAGGTTGATGCGCAGACCGTACTTCCGCGCCCATTCGATCCCTCGCAGCAGGTATCGCCACGATGTTCGGAAGATGTACGGGTCGCCCTCGTAGATCTCGACAGCCCAATACGAGTACGGGATCCGCACATGATCCAGTCCCGCGGCCGCAATATCCCTAAACGTATCCTCGGTGACAAACGTGGCGTAGTGATTCTCCAACACGTCGGCGGCCGTCCGTCCGAGGTACTTGCAGAGAGTGTACTCGTCGACGATGCCCAGTTTAGAGTCGTACTTGAACAGCGAGGGCGTGATGAAGGGCTCCAGCGAGAGCCAGCCCCCGAGATTCACGCCTCGCGCCGGCCGGCTCGTGTACGGACCCCAGTCTTCGCTCAGCGCCGGCACCTTGTCGTTGGCCTTGGCCGAGTCGTCCCAGCTCGCGAACAAGCCCATCACGGGCAGACCTCCCACCGTCTGATCCGTAAACGTGACGTTGAAGTCTGTCGTCGATTTCCAGCTCCAGGGGTCCAGATAGGTATTCTTCCACTGCGTCGGTACCTTGCCGGCGTCTTTGCCGTCGGGCGACGACGACTGAGATTTGGACGTGGGGTCGCCAGCCGACTTGTTCTTGTTCGCCACAACCGTCACGGCAATGATGATGATGAGAATGATTACGGCACCGACTGCCCCTACAATCCACCCTAGTGATTTATTCTTGTTAGCGACTCTAGATTCCAGCATACAGCTGCATTGCAAAAACGGCCAACAAGAAAAAAACTTACATAGCCTCTTCTTCTTTGTCGGACTCATCTTCTTGGCATACTCCTTTTCTCTCTCCACCTCATCCTCCGCCCAGCTACCACCCCCCCGAAGCCCAGAGCTCATGACCCCTCCCTCTTCCATAACAGCACCGCTCACGACCCGTCTCTTCTTGCTCTTGCCATGCTTGTTGGACGAGACCGGCGGCGTCGAGCGCGGCGTGACATCCACCTCCTCGTATCCACCTGCTCTTTGCCGTTTCCGTCGCTCCGCCTGCCTCTCGGCGCGCTGCTTTTGTCGCTCATTTTCTCGATTCAGCTGCGCGAGGGCCCCCGACGACAATGTCTTGTGTTGTGAGGATGAGCCCCTCGATCTGGCTTCGTTGCTGCTCTCTTCAGAATTGGACGTCGTGGCCTGCCTCCGTGCGGTGGACTTGTTTTTTTTCCTGTGCTGGCTCGTTCTCGATTCTGGTGCGCCCTCGTGTCGGTGTCGTTGTTGCCGATGCCTGTCTGGCCGGGCTGATTCCCTGGACGGCATGACGTTGTCATGCGCCTTGTGAAGGAGCGTTTCTTATTGCGTGTCGTGTGCGTGTGCGTGCGCGTGAGTTCAGTGTGAGGGGGGAGGGCAAGGAAAAAAAAAGAGCGAGGTATGTGTGTCGGTATGCGGGCTCGTAGATATGCACACGTCGTTGACACGCCAATCTCAGATTCACTCCCTTCCAATACTTGTCCAACGTCGATGCCGCGTAAATCTCAAAAATCCACTCCCTTGGCGACGATTCGCTCGCTCCCTGGGAAACTAGGTAGTCAAGCGTCGTTGACCCGTACAAGTCAGTTTCGCTCCCTCCGAGGCTCGTCGAACGTCGTCAAATCGTAAATTGCAAGTGCACTTCCTTCGAGACTCGTAGAAACATGTCTCGGGCACACGGGGCGGTTTATATGTGTACATACATATGTCTGTATAATCCAAGTGCCATGAGCCAAGCAAGCAGACCGTCTTGGGCGAAAAAGAGGTACCGTTGGCGGGGCAACCGAGCGCCCATTTTTTTTTCTTTTTTTTTCTTCTTTCTTTTCGGCCATGGCAGGGGTTAGTATGAACAAGTTGATGCTAGCCCTCGGCGCCCCTTTTCTCAATCCGGCTTCATTGCGTCATACACCATGTACTCGAACTCGAGAAGGGATAGGAAGGCCTCCCGGCTCCCGAGCGCACCAGTGACCAGACGGATGGACGGATGGACAGATGGACAGAGGCACACAGGCACACAGGCAGACAAACAGACAGACATGCACCCAGCCAGCTGACCAGCTCCAGACGCCACGTCGATGCAGCGGCAAGCGGCTTTATGAGCTCGGCATAGCCAGCCAGCCAGACGAGACTCGAGAGAAATGCCGCCGCAAGCCGAGCCAGCTTCACACACCGTGCAGTCGCCGGCCGCGTCGTCGACCCTCGAGTCTCAGACCTCAGACTCCCATCTGCCTCGTCGTCAACGTGTCCACGAGGACGGTTCTGCGAAGCGGGAAATCAGCAGAGGCAGACACTTTCGTCGTTCCAATCTCCGCATCGCCGCAATTGACGGGTTCCAATCGTGGCCCACGGCGCATCACCACCACCGGCATCGCAACATCATACCAGTAACCAGACCCAGTTAGTTCGTCATCACATCATGAAGCGCCACATGCAGATTGTCCTCCAGTCACGGCGAGCTGCGACTCTCCCGAGCAGCGGCCGACCTGGTCTCCGGACCCCGGCGTCACGATGCTACTCGCAGCATCCCCCGAGCGCCCGGCTCAACCTTCCGATCGATTACTCGACCAGCCCGTTGCTGGCGCACGGCAGCAGGGGCGCCTTGCTGGGAGGCGACGACGAGATCCCCCCCGAGGTGCGCAACGGCTCCCGGCGCAAGATGAACCTGTTCCAGGCCATCAACGATGCGCTGGGAATCGCGCTCGTCGAGGACGACTCGGTCCTGGTCTTTGGCGAGGACGTCGCCTTCGGAGGCGTCTTCCGCTGCACCATGAAGCTGGCCGAGACGCACGGCGCAGAGAGGGTCTTCAACACGCCCCTGACGGAGCAGGGCATCATGGGCTTCGGCATCGGCCTGGCGGCCAACGGCATGCGGCCCGTGGCCGAGATCCAGTTCGCCGACTACGTCTTCCCCGCCTTTGATCAGATGGTCAACGAGGCGGCCAAGCTGCGGTATCGCGAGGGCGCCACCGCCATCCACGCCGGCTCCCTGACCGTCCGCATGCCGTGCGGCGCCGTCGGCCACGGCGGCCTCTACCATTCCCAGTCCCCCGAGTCTCTCTTCTCCCACGTGCCCGGCTTCCGCGTCGTCATGCCCCGGTCGCCCGTGCAGGCAAAGGGCCTGCTGCTGGCCGCCATCCGGAGCAACGATCCCTGCATCTTCATGGAGCCCAAGATCCTCTACCGCGCCGCCGTCGAACAGGTGCCCCAGGCCGCCTACGAACTGCCCCTGTCCAAGGCCGAGGTGGTCAAGCCCGGCAAGGACGTCACCGTCGTTTCCTACGGCCAGCCCATATACACGTGCCTGTCTGCCATCCAGCGCGCCGAGGCCGACCTGGGCATCTCGTGCGAGCTCATCGACCTGCGGACGCTGTACCCGTGGGACAAGGAGACCGTCTTTGCGAGCGTCAGGAAGACGGGCCGCGTTGTCGTCGTGCACGAGGCCATGGTCAACGCCGGCATCGGCGCCGAGGTCGCGGCTGCTATCCAGGAAGATCCAGACACGTTTGTCCGGCTCGAGGCCCCCGTGGCCAGAGTTGCCGGATGGAGCATTCACACCGCCATGATGTTTGAGAGGTTTAACGTCCCAGACGTGGCACGTGAGTTTTCTTCGTCTTCCTCTATTTCTTCCTCTTGACCCCCCCCTTCTCTCCCCCCTTCTCTCTCTAACTAATGCCGCGCCTAACTTGAAAACAGGTATTTACGAAAATATCAAGCAGACACTGAGCTACTAAGACGTAGAACAACCTAGAGTTGGAACACAGAGAGCATGCATTACATGAGAGACGGACGTAATTGTGTTTGTTTTATAATGACTGTATATAGAGCGTAGCCTGGCCAGAAGTGCGGCGGTTCACCGCACATGTACATAACTACATAGTGTATGCAGTAATGTAACGGAGTTTTCTCTGAAACGTGAGTACCTGTGCCGAGGTGTCATCCGTTCTTTTGCTGCAATGAAGTCATTTTCCCCCGTCTGGCGGCACAGATCGACCGGCCAGACGAGGCAGACACCAGCTAGACATTGAAGGGACATGAGATTTCGCCGGCGCCTGCCCTGGAAGGTAGGTACATAACTTGTACCCCGCAGTGGCCCCTCCGCCAAACGCCGTCTTCCGGCCCCCCGCCTCGAACCTGATGTCCCCAGTCCACATGCACACTCCACCCTGACCGCATCGCGGTGCTGCTGACCAGACCGTGCCAAACCAAACCAAACACCCCCTTCCTCGCAGAATCACTGACCGTGAGAAACCGCATTCAACATCGCCGGCAAGCCCGACTCGCATCATGTCGTACATTGAAACCGTCTCCAGCTTCGTGGAAGGGGCTCCTCCGGGAGAGGTAAGTCTCCTGCATCAACCAGCCCCTCGAAGCCTATGCTCCCCGCGCCAAATCCGACCTTTGCTACGTCGAAGCTAACAAACAGCCGCAAGCTCACCGATGTTGTCGCCGGTACGCACCCCAATCGCGAATCGAACAACATGGACATACAAAGCGAGGCCATGGCTTACTCGAATGTTTCCCAATAGATATCAAAGCATTGGCCTCTTTTGCTCCCGACGTCGTTTCCGAGCTCAGACCGGCTTTTGAGAAATACAACGAGGAGCAGCTAACTACTGTGAAGTTGCCTGGTAGCAGCCAACCGGTGAGATGGTTCTTTGCAAAGAAATCCCTCCAGCAGGAAACTATAGGGTATATAACAAGGGATTATGGATTAATTGTCTTTTTATGCCCCGAAAAAAAAGGTCCTTGTTAGCATATACAATTGTCTCGAAGACGGACGATACTACGATGTCGAGAGCTCATCGAGCTTTGCTTTCGATCACACGACACAGGTATGCGTGTTTTTCTTTTTTTCTTTTTCTCTTTTTTTTTGGCGCGAGCGACTCGTGGTGGCATATCCTTTGACTTGATCTGACGGCGAAATAGAGAGCCAGCTCCGTGCAGAGCCACGTCATTGAAGGTTCTCAAGCCGATTTGGTGTGAGTATCTCAATCGCTACTCTTTCCTCCCTCCCAAAGGATGCAGCACTTACTGACGACTGGGGGAGCCAGGAAATCGACGCTGAAGAGCCTCGGGACCTATGTAAAGGAGCATTTCGCCAACGCTGCTTTCGGCGTATACCCCATTGAATCGGACTCCAAAATTGCCGTTGCCATTGTGGCGAATAAATACAGTCCCAACAATTTCTGGTACCCTTTCCCACGAGCTTGACATTTCCGATTTTGCGCGGTGCAGAAAAGAAGAAGAATGAAAACGAATGAGAAAAATACGAATAAGAAAACACGAAGAAGGAAAAAAGAATAAGAAAAAAAAAACGAAAATAAAAGACTTTCTAACGTCTCACCTGCAGGAACGGACGATGGCGATCATTATACGTTTTCGACCCAGCTTCGGGAAGCCTCGAGGGCTCAATCAAGGTCGACGTGCACTACTATGAAGATGGCAACGTCCGTTTGCTGACGAATAAGCCTGTCTCGGTGACGATTCCATCGGGGACTGGAGCTGGTATCGTCAAGGACATCTCGGCCAGCGAGAAGAGATACCAGGAGGAACTGAACAAGAGCTTCGTGAACCTCAGCGAGGGTGCGTTCAAGGGCCTGCGAAGACAGCTGCCCGTGACGAGACAAAAGATTGAGTGGGAGAAGGTGACGAGCTACAGGCTAGGACAAGACATTGGCGGCGGAAGTTCCAAGCGGTAGGATGGCGATGATGATGACATTGTGCATGGGGATTGCGGATGGTGTGAGCACTTGATGTCTTGTATGGACGTAGAGGGGTGGAAGACCATAGAATATATGCTCGCAAAAAAGGGGAGCAAGAGGGCGAGAGAAGAAGAAAAAGAAAAAGAAAATAAATGTTCACCACCAAGTATGTTGGATTTCGCAAGTCATTGTGATTGATGGGCTCGCCCGGGGGCCAAAGGTGATATGAATGTGACACGCCGACGGCCGAGCAAACAACACACTGAACATGTTGAACGATGCACCAGAGACACACCTGTTTGAATAGGGAACTCGCCCGCCCCACCATCTAGGCATAGGAATAATGTCCATAAATCCTAGGGAACCACATACACGGCGACTAGAACAGAATTTAAAAGCCGATAACGCGTTTATAAGATATGTATAGGTGCTTCAGAAGCCTGTACCCTATCAGAAACCGGCCCGGTCATCAAGTCCATACGATAAGAAAGAAACATGAGAAGGTTCTGGAATAGCGCTTACCAGACGTAGGCGCTACCAGACATAGGCGCACCTCCCGGGGGTTGATCTGCCTTCCCGCGTCGGGCGAGAATCAGACAATCTAGAGGAGCGGAGCCGCGCCTCGGGGGAGCATTCGTTTACCTGGACCTAAGCCACTTCGCGGTGTGATTCTGATGTGCACCGGTGGGCAGTGGGTGATTCAAAACCCCCGAAACTTGTAGACCATGATTGTTATGGCGAAATGCTCGGGATTACCTGGACTCACTGTAGACGCGGACGGGAGGTCGTACGTTCGCGGGTACGGCATAGAACAGCGCTGATGGTGAGAACTACCGAAGAATTCAGTTACATCGACAACGAGATGCTCCGCTCTGCCCTCTCTACGCGGTTTGTGGGGGGTTTCGCCCCCCCTTTTCGTTATCTTGCATGATGTGGTGCGCATGGCTGTAGTGTGCATTCATTTCGTCGGGCGCCGGGTTACGTTCAGACATGGCACAATCATTGGATTGTTTTGCAGAACTCCTTGTAGGGACGAGCCCGGTTTGTTGCTATGGCGTCACCTGGGACGGGCGAGATGATCACATGGGACAGGAAGTCTTTCCGGTGCGGCGACTGGCATCTCTGATCTGGGCACCGAGGCCAGCTGCAAAAAGGCCCGTCAGCTGAACTGCAAGATGATGGCAGGGCCAGACGGGCTGGACTGTCTGTATGCACAGTACCCCTTCCTGCTCCATGTGCATGTCCCGGACGGACATATGAATGAACCCAAATCACACTCTGTCCGTGGACTCGGAATGTGCGGGCTCGCATGCCAAGATGCACGCGCGCAGAGGTGGTGCTGCAGGCGCGTGATCTCGCTCATGATGACAACAACTCTCGGCCTTTTGATTCGGCATCGGGCGCGACTGGATTCTGCTCGAGGTCTGGGCTCTGGCTACTTTCGAGATGAGAGGGAACCATGTGCAGTTATGTATGAACATACACATTGACGGCGCGGAGAAGGATTGCAGATTGCAGTCGCTGGAGGTCGACCACGTTTTTCGAGCAAATCGAATCGGATTCTCTCCAAATGGGATGAATTGTTGGCAACGGGAATATGTGTCTTGCCATTGGTCTGTTGCTGCGTCTGTGGAGTCCCCCCAACCGAGGTAGGCAATGAGTGGGCCCAGATTCCCGGGGGCATTCAGTTCGGCAAGATGCTGACATGTCGGGCACGCACCACTGGCCGCACCACTGGCCGCACCGCCACCAAAGCCCCAGAGCCCCAAAGCCACCAGACCAGCCAGACGCAAGCCACTCGTCACCGTTCTGAGGCCGAACAATCCTTTTCCCGTGCCGCCTCGAAAAGTGCCACGGTGCCTGGCTGGCTGGCTGCTCTCCTGGTGGCTTCCGTCCCAGCGGTCCACCAGGCCAGACGTTAATTCCCACGATCCCTTTCTTTCTTCGACAGTCCGCTCCGCTTTCTTCACCAATTAATCCCCTTCAGCCTCAAGCGTATTGCTGCGCTCGCTCCGTAATTATCTCGCTCCTTCTTTTCGTCACTTCAACTCAGGCCCATCGCCCCCCTCCCCCTTCTCCGGACATCGCCAGTCCGCCTCCTTCTCGCACGCAATCCCATCGTCGCCCAACCGCTACGCCCGCCCACCATGTCTTCCACCCTCGAGCTTACCTACCAAGATGTTGCCGAGCACAACACAAAGAAGGACATGTATGTCGTGATTCACGACAAGATTTACGACTGCACCCAGTTCATCGATGAGCACCCGTACGTTGATGCCGTTTTGCTTTGAAGACGCCCCCAGCCACCTTTCCCGTTTCCTCTCCTCGTTGACGGCATTTGGCCAATTTTTTTCTTCTTTTTTCCCCGGCGTCAGAACTCGAACTAGTGCTGGGCCGGCCGACTGCCGCTTTTATTTCTGCCTTTTTTTTTCGCGCTTTCTTTCGTGGATTGTTTTGTGCTCCCCCCCTCTGTGATGCTGACGATTGCTTTCCAGCGGCGGTGAAGAGGTTCTCCTGGATTGCGCCGGCCAGGACGCCACCGAGGCTTTCGAGGATGTTGGCCACAGTGACGAGGCCCGCGAGACCCTGGACAAGATCCAGGTTGGTGTCTTGAAACGACAGGTAAGTGGACATATTGTGACATGTTTCTTCTCCTTCTTCTTCTTCTCTTTTTCCAATTGGAGAACATGGGGACAAGAAAAACACAAACAAAACGAAGCGGACCTCGACGAAGAATCAAGCATTAACGCGACTTTTTTTCGTACAGGCTGGTGACCCCACCCCCAAGACGTTACCACCCTCCGCCTCGGGTTCTTCCAGCAGCAGCGATAACACCGGTCTCGGAATCAGCGTCTATGCCCTCCTGCTTGTCGGTGGTGCCATCGGTTACTTCGCGTTTCAGTACATGGCCAAGCAAGAGCAGGCCAGCACTGGTGCCGCTTAAGTTTTGCGATAGACGATCACGGACTATATGATTTTTTTGTTGGGTTTTTTTTGGTACCGAAAGTAATTTGTGGCATGATTGGACGGCACGGAAGAGGAAAACGGAAGGTCGCGCTGCATTGATAGATGTGCAGTGGTTTGGATGTTATACTGAGGGTGTGCAACAGCGGAAGGGAAGGCGGAATTCCCTCTTGGGCGCAGGCCGGAACGGTTGGTCGGACTCAAGGTCGAAATGGCGGCCGATTTTTTGGCTGGGTCTTACTTCAACGGGCTCCTAAAGACTCCCAGCATGTTGGGCTTTTTTTTGTTGAAACACTAAAAGCTGGGAGCACTTTTTCTAAGGGCCGATGAGCTCGAATATTAGATTGTCTTTAACAGAAAGTCCCTCTGTAGATATGTAGAGGTTTCCCCCTCTTTCCCCCCCCCCCTTTTTTTTTTTCTTTTGCCCTTGCGAAGAACGTGGAGCAGCTTCAGAATAATGTCTGGCAATAATGACTGCTGAAGCACGAATGCCAGGCTGTACCGGCGAATGAACGACAGCCAGCCCTTTCCAGACGATTACCGTGCCAGCTGACAAGATCAAGTCATCTCGACAGCGTACGTAGGTTGTTTCGAATCGAGCGCAGACTTGTGGCGCTGGGTGGTTGTTTTTAGAGAATGTGTTCCCTCCATCATTCTCTTCCCCTTTGCTCTTTTTGTCCTTCTTCGGTGGTCTATGCAGACATGATTGTCAACAACGTCTTATTCATCCGTCAAATCCATATTCGCTTCTTAGCCCATTTTATTGATCTTATTCTCGGGACGAGCTTCGCGTGGTAGACGAACGTGGTGGTCAGAGGGACTCAGCCAATCACGTGCTCGACGACGAACCAGCTCGGATTCCAGCATCATCTTGGCTGGCGACGTGACTGCCAGCGTGAGTGACAGCCGCTGACTAACTCCAAGTTGCTCCACTCATTCAACACCTCGTCCAGCCGCCTGGTGACGCTACCACCAGAACACTCCCTCTCGACTTGCAAAGTTCAAACCCGCCGCATCCGCTGACGGCCATCGAGACGGGAAGTCATCGTCCTTTCTTTCTTTTTTTCTTGCACTCGGTCTTCTTCCCCCTCCCCCCCCCCCGTCAGACTCCTCAGCACAGTTCCTTGCCGCCGCCGCCGCCGTCGTTTTTCCCCGGATTCTCCTGCCAGAGCCAAGAAACCTCTCTTTGTTTCACAGACTGCCGAGGCCTCAAACAGAGATAGGGGAGGAGGGAGCCCGGGGGGGAAAAAGAAGAACTAAAGAAGAGGGGAAAGAAGGAGAGAAAGGATAAAAAAAAAAAAAAAGAGACGTAGGGCGCAAAGTATAACGGCCGCGCAAGAAAAACCCCCAAATCTTCGATAGCCATGTCGTCGTATCTGGAAAGACAGTCTTCGGCCTTTCGAGGCACGCTGGCCTCTGCGGCAGCAAAGCTCTCCAACCCGGGCAGCTTATCCGCTGGCAAAGCGACTTCGCTGGCGCCGCCGTCGCCCTCCCCCTCGGCTGCCTCGGACAGCGCGACCCCTACGGCCAAGCGGAAACGCGACATGGTCCCCGAGGTCCCCTTTTCGCAGCCGCAGTTGACGGGATACGGCGCCGAAGTGAAGACACAGATGGCCTTTGCGGTGGAATATCTGAAGAAAAAGGCCGACCAGAAGACCATCACAGACGTCATCGACCACCTCAGTCTGCGGGGCTACTCAGAGGAGCATAAGCGCGAGCTTGCCGAGGGGCTGAGGGGTCACCCGCGTATCGACTGGAGACCAGACGCATCTTTGAGCGAGCAGACGTGGAAGACGGGCATGTATACTTATCGTCCTGTGATCGTGGGTGTCAAGGACGGCACGTCGCTGCTGGCGTACCTTCAGCGCAAGACGGACGCTTCGGGCGTGTCGGTCAAGGACCTCAAAGACGGATGGCCCGACTGCGAGGAGACGCTCGCCTCGCTCGAGAAGCAGCACAAGATCCTCGTGGTCCGCACCAAGAAGGACAACTTTCCGCGTTTTGTCTGGGCGGACGACTCGTCGCTGCACCAGCAGGTCCAGCCCGAATTCTGCGCCATGTGGCATCGAGTCCCCATCCCCAGCATCGAGGACATGCACCGCAAGCTGGTCAACGTTGGCCAGAAGCCCACGAGTGAAGACCCCCTTAAGATCCAGCAGGCGAATAAGCCCAAGGCTCAGAAGAAAAGGGCAAGCAAGAGGGGCGGTAAGGCGACCAATGTCCACATGGCGCATTTGCTGCAGGATTTCAGTCACATTCGACGATGAAGTGTCTTCCATGTCGTTTTACTTTTACGGGAGAAAGTTGTAGATGGGCCAAAAAAAAAAGAGAGAGAGTCGTTCAACTTGTTTCCTAGAATGTAAAGATTGAGAAACGGCTGGGTAGGAGTGGGCGCGGGGGTTGAAAACAATAGCAGTCGGCATTAGATACTGTCCTTGTACGGGTCATCGTCTTTTTCCCTTCTTCTACAAGACTTGAGTCTTTTTGCCATGCCAATTCTGCTCAGTCTCATCGTGGGTGATTAGCCTGGCTTTCTATACTTTGTAAGTACAGTATGCAGCATGACCTAGCTGGTTTTTGAAAACCATCTTGATTCGGGATTTCTCCCTCTCAAAACACAAAAAAGAGGCAAAGAATGGAAAAGGAAAGGAATATTACTTTACTGAAAAAAAAAAAAAAAAAAAAAAAAAAAAAAACCAAGGCACAGATCTAGGCATAAACAGTTTCAAGAAATTACACTCGGCGTTTCGGGGAACACGTGACGTATTTTGTTTTCGCAAACGAGATGGATAAGGAAGTAGCAAGTACAAGATTGTATTCGAAGGACCCCTTTTTTTTTTATTCTTTCTATAATTTATTTTGTCCGTTCCGGTCGTTTGGCGGCGTTTTTCGTTTAAGAAGGCGTGGATGGAGGATGTCGCTGATTGTTCTTTTGTGTTTTTGTCAGGGCGGTTGTGGAGGATTGTCGGCAGATTGGGATACGAGCATGGGAAACGAAAAAAAAACAGACAGACAGACAGACAGACAGACAGGAAGACTCCTTTACAATATTCTACATATCACGAGAGAAAACTGCTACGCTGCGCTGTTCACCCGCTGGCTATCAAAAGCCCCATCTATGGAGATGTCTTCACGCGCGGCAAGCATCACTATTGGTCAAGACTCGGGTGTCGAGTCTGAGACTGCATCAGGCAGCCAAGTGGCTTCGACAGAGATACACGGACGGCATCGCGTCCGGTTCTCATCTCGCAGGCCTGCTCTGGTCGTTCCGAAGGGCGATGACGTTGGGTGAGGGGGAAAAAAGGGGGTAAATCACCATGATGGAGCCGCATGACCATGGGATGATCTCCACTGACTCTCCAAGCCTATAGCGGCTGTGGAAGATATACAGACCGATCTATTTCTATTTGAAGGCAGCGTACATATTCGGATAGAGAGAGAAAGAAAAAAAAAATGACCGTAAACACGACAGTACCGGAGATTCAGTGCTTTAATCTGTACCAACGCAAAATGGTGACAATTCATCGAAAATGCTAGCTTCGCGATACGTACATCATGCACCCCCCCTAACCGCTCTGGTCTAGCTGTAAATAAATGGGTATGAAAACATGTAACCTGAGTCGGAAAACCAACCTTTTACAAATATCCCTTCGCGACTGAAGCACCAGGAAATAGTGCCAAGCCACAGAGTCCATTTCTTTTTGCGCGTCCCAATACGCCCATGCCCGATGCTTGATAAGCCTCAAAAAGCAGTACAAAACCCGAATAGCGTCAATTCATCATAATGTAGTAACGTCCTCATTCCCCACCACTCTAGTTGACAGGCCAGAAGAAAACAAAGAAATCATGCAGACAACAACGAACAAATATGACATCATCAAGAAAAAGAAAGAGATGGCGGTGAGAAAAGAGAGATAGAAATTTTGCAAGTCTTAGCAGTCCTTGCACAGAGCAGTGACAAATCTCGGCAGCCCTTGCACAGAGCAGTGAACATCAACAATAGAAGGAAGAAAAACAAGAACAAGGTAAAGAAACACACTGTAAAACGAAAACAAGTATCAAAAACAGAAAAGCTCCGATGCCGAAC
Source organism: Claviceps maximensis (assembly GCA_018360255.1). Taxonomy (NCBI): domain Eukaryota; kingdom Fungi; phylum Ascomycota; class Sordariomycetes; order Hypocreales; family Clavicipitaceae; genus Claviceps; species Claviceps maximensis. Next base: position 22,298 of record SRPZ01000325.1, read on the forward strand.
TTTTGATTCTATTGCAGATATCATGTTCATGATCAAAACGAAAACAAATGTTGGGGTATCTCTGGACCATGCTCGGTCCCCTGCTTCTGGTCGTCGTCAATGTGCATATTTCCAGACTGCATGTGACTTTCCTAGGCCATATGCACTAGCCCAGGCGCTGTGCTTTGAGTGCGACGTATCTGAGGGTGTGCCCCGTAATACATTTGATTAATGGCAGCATTCTGCGAGTACGTGTCTGGTTCGGGATATACATAACCAGCACCATTTTGAGACGGAGATGGCATATGAGCTGGTGATTGCCAGGCAAGGCTAGTGGCCATGTGAGGACTGCCACCAGTACTTCCAGGGCCGGATTGGTGTTGCTCCAAGTTGGGTTCCAGAATTGGCGGGGGGCCGTATGTATTTGGATGAGATGTAGGACGCATGTTGGCATTATAGCCATTCGTAGACGTCGAATTAGGGCTCCCGACGCCGCGCAGATGGGGTGGAAGCGACCCCGTTTGCGGCAGATACTGAAAATCGGCGGCAGGATGGCGGTTCACGCCGTTTGCTGCACCCATATCCATGTTGGGTGACATCGACATGGTTCGATGACTAGGAGAAGGAGTCGTCAAGGGTGATCCATGGCTTGATGTTATATGATCCCCATCAGCACGTGTTCGAGTTCCTCCCTTCTGTGCCTTGGATGCCGCCAGGGCCGCGGCAGTGGCCGCGGCAGCTTCTTCAATGGTGCCGCTGTGATGATTCTGGTGCCGCGTGAGAGTCGTTCGACGTGTAAACGTCTTCTGACAGTCCGCGTAGGGACATTTGTAGGGCCTGTTGCCTGTATGGGTCCGTCTGTGGCGGGCAAGAGAACTGCTGTCACTGAACCGCTGATTACACCCCACGTCTGTCAGCAAGGAGTGTGATACGTGATACGGGAAGAACTATCAATCTCGCTAACCTTGGCGCAAGTCTCACAATGGTGAGGCTTCTCACCGGTGTGGACGCGTTTGTGAACAGTCAAAGCTGATCTCTGGATGAATTGCTTGCCGCAATCATGGTGATCGCACACATGTGGTCGGACGCCTGTATGAATTCGTTCTGGGGTGCAAGGGTCAGCTTTGGCGTTCATTTTCTGCAGAAGGAGGGCAAATCCTGGAAGGTGAATGCAAAACCAAGAGCCAGAACTTACCATGTCGACCAAGGTCGCTGCGGCGGGCGAAGCATTTACTACAGGTGCTACACAAAAACGTTTTAGGAGGCTGAGGAGCTGCTTGATGTTGCTGGGGCATATGGTGGTGCATGGCCATGTTATGAACAGCGCCTAAAGCCCCAGTCATGTCAGAGAAAGTGGGCATGCCAATTTGACCCGTCATGGAACCTGGCATGTGCATTGGCGCCTGCATCGCATGGGGCGAGGGGTACGGCCTGGCGATGCTGTGCGTTGAGTACGAAGAGTGCTCAGACATGTGAGGAGAGACGGAACGCTCCATGCTTGGCTCGTGTTTAATGAGTGAGAGATGAGATTGATGATAATCGCCGTGACTCCCAATAAATTGTGGATGATGAAAATGCTGTACGACTGAACCACCTTTGCTATTCAGCATGTTCGTCACATCCATCGCCTGGCGGCCGGGCCAAAGTTGATCAAAACCCAGTCTTTAAACACTTTGTTAGTCTCCGACCCCGATTACAGGTAGTAGATGAGACAAAGCAACAAAAAGAAGCGGAAGAAGGAGATAAAAAAAAACCTTCGACACGTACGCAGAGACTGTCAAGAAGATGTCCCACAAGCACAGAGCCAGTGATGTTCTAATGGCGGCGAAGCGTGAGCTATTTGAGAAGGTCAGTATATGATGATGTCAGAAGCTGACAGCATCAACAATACACCGAATCCCACAGCGAAACTTGAAACGATGGCATCTACATCTGAATGATATTTTTGTCTCAAAGCGACGGTGAAAGCTGTCCAAAGCTTTGCACTACCCCAGAGCATTGGCCAACATTCAACCCTACCGTCGCAGGTGCCATCGTCGCAAGTGCCATGCCCCCTCCATATGTCCTCTCGCCTCCGCATCTAGATATCCGTGGCGAAGGGGGACACTTACTTGTTCGATTTTCGTTTCGAGAAGTCTGGACCTATTTTAGATACGATCAAAAGCTCTCCGGATCGGTGCTTGGCGGTGGAAGGACAAGGGTTGCCGGGAACACGTTTATTTCAGCCAGGACAAATACTGATCAAGTGATCTGGGCATTCGCTTATCAGTGAGGCCAGTGTCGGGATACCCTTTCCTCTTTCCAAAGCTTCTAGGGCAGCACGTAAAACGATGGCTATCGAACGTTGAGGAATTGCAAATATGGACTGTCTCGCTAACTGAGAATGTGCTGCGTCGTTTCGTCCGTCGCATTCAGGTCAAGCGAAACCTGAGATGGTTTGATGGGGTTTTATTTTTTGCACTCTTCGATTCAGATCTCAGATCCGAGCAGCGACGATGCGAGAGCTGTGGAGACGTCGGACCAAACAAGTCCAAAATTCCGTTTGTAATGTGATGCACGCCGCAAAGTATTCCTTCCTACAAAATCAATAACGTCTTGCCAGAAAAGGACGAGAATTCTTCTGGTGGGGTTTCGACAGCCTGTGCTGGCAACAATGGACGACAGACAGTTGACGAAGTGCTAGGAAGCTTCGGCGGCAAGTCGAGGTCGATGCTTCGACGCTGGGTTCGCGGGATGGCTGAAGAAGAGAAGATCTTAGATTTGTTTGATATCGGACGATTTGGTCACTTTTTATATTGACAATATAGAACAACGAGTGAATGCCGAGCTGGAGACCAACCGCAAAACTGCTCTGCGGTGGTATGGCGCCGAAGGCGACTTGACAACGGATGCCTTTGAGCAGGCGAAGGAGGTGAAGAAAAGTGAAGAGAAGTGAAATATGGAATGTAGAGGGGCCAAGGCATTGACGTTCTCTCTGGATCGGTGCCGGCGCAAGGTTTTAGGGGCCAGGCCTTGCTTTTGCATGGCGCACGGGGGGGGGGGGGGGGGGGGGGGGGGGTTTGGTCCAGCGGAAGGGAATGAGCCGTCACAGGAGGAGTGACAAGAGTGGGCATGACTGACAGGAGTGGGCCCAACAGCTGTTGGCCAGCCTCACAGCTGGTGGAGAGGAGTACCCGTAGACCTACTTAGGTACGTATCTCGGTACCCGGCCTACCGGCTCCAGTCTCCCTCCGCTGCTAGACGACTGGCCCTTGACTTGCCTGCCAAGGTTGTTGGCTGCACATCAGACTGCTGCTGCAGGCGCAATGCACGCAGACGCTCAAGTGAACTTTTTTTTCTTGTCTGGGGGGGTGAGGGACGGGGGGGTGTGTGTGTGTACGTGGGTTAGGCCTTTGGCACCGACCGAAGCAGGCAGGCGGCACAAAACCCCAGTACACAGTCGTGTGCAGGTACGCAAGACGCCGCGGTGACGGTGAGAAGTTGCGCCTTCCGCCGTGAATGGGGGAGGGGGGGGGGGGGCGCGAGTCGCTAGCAAAACACCATTCATATAACACACGGGGAAAAGCACCAAAGAAAAACCAACCATGGACGGGCGCAAGGGTTCGCCTGGTGGGAGGTGGCACTGGGTAGAATGTCATTCACAGCCTGTAATAAAACAGAGAGACAAGGGGGAGGCAGATGTGCAAGATGTGCAAGATGCACAAAATGCACAAAATGCACAGAACGTAATGCTAGGCAGTGCCGACCGTAGGCGACGAATGGGATGAATATGGCTTGTGAGTGTGTGTGTGCGCGCTACCCAAACTTTCGGGTCGTCGCGTTGTGGGAACAGTGGATGAATGGTGAGGGACTCTGGTCCGGGGCATCAGACTGGGAGACCCCAGTGCCAGCCAGCAAAAACATTGATGCCAGGCACCAGGCACCAGCACCGGCGCCGGCGCCGCCCACGGCCACCACTGGTACAGCGTCTGGGAGCGCCTGGGCGCAGGCTGGGGCCGGGGCATTGACATGAATCTGGTGGACATCCAGCATCCCGTCCAGGCTTGCGCACTGCGCTGGAGCTTCTTCGAGGCCCGACAAACGGGAGGCGGCAGGCAGGCAGGCAGGCAGGCAGGCAGGCAGGCAGGCAGGCAGGCAGCGGGCCGATCAGGAGGATCGATAAGAACTTACAGGCGTGATGTGCCACAAAGAGGACCGAGCGGTTTGTGCGGCCGGGATGTCCAAGACGTTGGTCTGTCCTGCAATTGAGCCAAGCTCGCCAGTCCGGCGGGGGAGCAGGTCGAGAGTGTTGGGGGGGCCTGCAGCACGTCGGATGTTTGGTCTTGGGCAACGCCGTGTGCAGCTTGTCGTGGCTGCGAGCAATATGATATGGGCTATCTCTGGAAAGGCGCCGACGTTGGAGGATCTGTCGCTCTGTGGGAAATCTCCGTCAATCTTGGCGAATGTCTGGGTGGGAAGCAAGACGAATGGCAGCAGCGTCGAAAGAGAGGGGCAATGTTCAAGTGATGAAATAAGGAACCTTGGTCACGGACAGGTCTGGGTGGCCAAGATGGGCATCAAGTCGGTAGTTATAGACGCCTTGACTGATGCCATGGACCAGGATGAATGATACTGGGTACGGTCCAAGTACTTCAGAGAGAGCACGACCCCAGGAGCGGACAGATGCGGTTGGTGACAGGGCCGAGGACATACATGCATACAATATGTACATGCATGATACATACATACGCCCTTCTTCGAGGGTAAGATTGTGGTTTTGTGGTTAAAATTGGAACCAGAGAACAAAAGGCTCCAAAGCTCACGCAACTTTATGACCGATTGCCTATCTCGGCGTAGAGCTGCACCGTATGCACGATGCGGAGTCGTAGCGGGTGCTGTATTGATGGCACCGTTCTTGGTTGAATTCGAGTCTGGAGCCTGACAACAATGAAAATGAAAACAGCCATCCCGAGTCGAATGGGAGGGTGGACATTGGAGGCTTGTTCCGAAATAGAACGTGGGGATGAACTGCTCTATTTCTCCTAGCCCATTCTGCCAGGGGGCGTGCGAGTCTGCGGAACGGCCCTGTTTGCCTGCGCAATAAGCGCATGAATAGGCAGGGACGGCCTTTTTTTTTTCTCGATCATGACAAACCAAACCAGGCTGGGTGGACTGGAGCCAGCCCTTTGATCCCTCGGAGATGTGGCAAGACCAGGGTGGTGATGAAAGCGGAAGGCTGCACGGCTCTCTGCGGTGGCGGTGGTATTTCGAGATGGAAATACATCAGCATGCAACTCAGGACTTGGCATGCGTCAGAAATGGAAATGTAAGAAAGAGCATTTCATCCCTGCGGCGCCATCCATGGGTAAACGAAATGTCCAAACCAAGGAAGGGCATGACACAAAGAACAAAGGATAACAACAAACGCGACATGTGTGCTTGATGTAGACAGAAGCCCAGCTGCTTTGCCCATTATTATTCTGGGCTCGGGAAGGAGCACCCACGCACGCATGCCGGCACTTGCACTTGCAGTCAGTACGTACTGACTCTGACTCTACTGAGCGGTACGTACCAAACCTGCCAGCAATCTTAATCTTGCCAAGACAATGTCTGGCCTGGTCAGATCAGATATGCGTGTGAAGGAACGCGTGATCAGGCTAGTCAGAATCTCCATGTTCCGCCATCATCACCTTGTCCAGGCACCGAGTCAATCGCGTTATTCACTTTGCACACTCACTTGCTCACCATGCCCGCCCACCTTTGTTCTAAAACCGGCCATGAATTTTCCCTGTCCACCCTAGCAAGTCCTGACGTCGTGGGGATGCACAACAATGGATGATAAATGTTGGAGGATGCACGTGGGTGCATGAGGCTGGTGGGACCATGGAGCGTGGAAACATGGGGCTTCAAGTCCTGTAACACTGCGGGTGGTTCTGCTTCACGATACGGTTTTTCCCGCGCGTCATCTGAATGATCGGATCCCAAAATACCACGATCACATCAAGTTCGTCTCAGTCTCGACCAGCAAGTTCTGTAGCCGCATGCAGACCAAGGCGCGTCATTGCAGCAACGCATCGAAAGTCACAGATCATGGATCATAGAAGGGGTTCAACAGCCAGAGGAGTGCGACAGCGGAAGCGCCTGCACAAAATAAAACATCTAGCCAGCCAGATTGGCAACAGGGGCGCTGACAACAAATCCGATGTGGCTTATTTATTGAAGCCCATCCTTTGCAAGCCACTCTGACCCGGGTCGCCCGTAAGATCTGAGGACACCGCCCAGACGCGAGATCGAACTCGGATGACTTGTGTCAACGTCGTTGAAGTATTATCGGCAAGGGCTTGGCACCGCCGCCTACATGCACTGCTGAATATACATCTCGTGAACTTAAAGTCTGCAGAGCGCTGTAATCCCAGCAATCAGAGAGAAGAAAATAAGACAAGAAATCTCAAGAAAGTCGAATGACACCACGGTGGGGTCACAAAGCATACATACATACATAAATATGGAAGTAGACCTCACTTTTTGTGTTGTGCTGTCTCTCCTGGCCGCAATCGTCCTGATGGCCTGCTGGCCTCTGAGCGTACAAGACTAAGTGATGGCGGTGCCGTGGCTGATGGCAGTAGAACCAGTCGACGACGACTTGTGACAGAATTTGGCATACAGAACAGCTACTTTCACGATCAATGTGCATGAAACGATGTCCTTGGAGGTGCATCATTTGCAACACGCATCACGGTTCTCGTGCAACATGTTGGTTTTTCCAAATTGGTTGGCAAAAGACCGTTGTAAGTTGTTCCTGAAAACGTCCGCGAATGAAGCTCCTGGTTGGCTGATCTTGCAAGGAATCCAAAGTCCAAAACAAAAAATATTATCATTGGACCCGCGCAGGGCAGACCCATGTTCTAGCAAACAAAAGACCGCAATTGTCGAACCTCCAAAACTGATCCGAGACAAAAAAAAAAAAAGGGAAACAGAGAAGAAGAAGAAGAAGGAAGAAAGAAAAAAGGCCCAACAGTTCAACAGCCAAAGCTTACCATACCGCGACGAATCAAAGGACATATATAGTGCAGAATGCAATACTTCACCCAACCACCGACTTCCTATTGTTCAGAAGCTCGAATGGTGGAGATGAGATTAGGCCGTTGCCAAAAGAGTCTGGTGGGTTCAGGCTGTGAAAAGGCCCAAAGAGCCACACAAACCAACCATCCATAGTTAGAAACATGGTTCACAGTTCGAATAGACGACAGGGTTATCATTTTTCATACACAAAATGTGTAATTGTTCATGGACATCTTCACACACTGGAAAATCATATATTCCCTGTTTTCGCGTCATCAGCACGAAGTCCTTGAAAATGGCGCTGTCCCCTGTGACCATCAGTGGTTCTGGTTGGGCTTGGAAATATAGGACTTTCGGCTCTCTAATCTCGATAATGTTCAATCTGTTGTGCAAAAGCTTCCAGGCCGTCACGAGAATGCGGACCCGACAGCAAAACCCAAATCGTTCGCCAGGCGATAAGGGGGTAAGGAGATGCTGCGAGTATCTAGCACTTGCATGAAGAATTCCTTGTGGCTTGAGACGTACGAAGATGACCTCGAGCAGCATCTGAAATTGTTGCAGTCCGATTCGCATACCAGTGCAGCAAGTTGGGCAACAGCAACGCGTCTAGCTGCAGCCTGCAGCCTGCGACGCGAACTGTCTGGAGGAGTCAGACTTGAGTTTGTTGAACGAACTGCTCCATTTTAACTTTGCGAACCCTCGTCGATGCTTCATCTCAAGGTCAAACGGGAAAATTAGGAGGTACAGTAGGGACTTCGGGTTTGACCGAATGACAAGGCGGGCCATCTCATGAGGCTTATGATGATGGCCCATTGATTGAGGATCAAATTGACAGGGGTGCGCCAGCCACATCTAGGAACCAGGCATGATGGGGAAAACGGATTTTTTGGAGTCTATATTCGATATGACCTCAGCAAGCATCAAGATCCGTCCTTTTCCTTGCTAACCTACGGTAATCTAAGTCCAGAGATCGAAGTTGTCAGTGGCAGTTGTCTCGCAAGCTACCGCGTAATGGGCCAAGACAAAAATCTGTCTGTCGCATGCCATGCTGTCCGTTCGCACCACCAGAGCAGCCACACATTCGAAATGGTAGAATAAATGTTCTCATCCCGTGAATAAGCTTCAGGGGCCGAGGACAACGGATCACCAGAACTTGTGGGGCTCCTTGCGGGCGCCCAACACCTCAATATACAAACCGAATGATTCGGAACAAACGACGGTGGTATCGCCTTGCGTCATCACGGGAAGGCTTCTGGAAGATGACAGACGTTGCACCTGATGGTACATGGTTTTGGAGACCTCGTTACAGGCCCAAGCTTGGACGGACAAAGTTGGGTGCTCGACATGCATAAGAGGGGTGAGGGGTGACAATTCCGATTTCTCAGCCTCGCAAGAGTTTCTTCCTTTCAGCGGAGGCCATTGCGGGCAAGGAGACGACGCGGTGACTACACAGTCATGTCATGGCCGACTTCTTGTCAAAATCAAAAGGCAAATATTCTTCTCAGCCGATCATCCGACCGCTTGTGTTGTTTGAGCCAACGGAATGACTAGGCTGGTATGGTAGCACGGAAATTGTCAGCCTTGCTGCTGCGTCCCTCATGCACGACCATTCACACGGGAAATATACAATGGGGAGGATAGCTGGCAGGCAAAAAAAATAAGTGAATGCAATCCCTACTTGAAGACAATAGTCGCGAGGCGCGACTCCTGGTTCCGAATGGCATCTTCACCTTCTCGTGACATCATGATCATTTTCGATCGCTTCATCCTGCTGCAATGTACAATGTACCCAGCGAGCTTTTTACCCCAGAATGGTTCGTCTCTAGTTTCAGCACTGACTAATGTTCTGCATGGAGATGCAAGGCTGGACGGATCGACCAAGTGAAAAAAAAAAAAAAAAAAAAAAAAAAAAAAAAAGG
>SRPZ01000326.1:0-31091 GCA_018360255.1 Claviceps maximensis
TCCCTCCCTACTATATTACTATATTAGCTTTAGTTTAATAGTATACTAAAAAATAAATAAGAAATTATAATACCTTAAAAATTACTATAAAAAATAAATAAGTTCTAAGCTAATAAAAAAAATATAAATACTACTTTTATATTAATTTAGTACTACTACTAATTTACTAATAGCTTAGTTCTATATATACCTAGCTATACACTTCTTATTTTACCTATACTAAGAATATATATAAGTTATACTATAATACTTAAGGTAAGAAGCCTAGTATAAACCTACCTTAGTTCTACTACTAACTAATATAAATATTAAGGGTTCTTACTATAAGTATACTATAGTAAAAAAGCTATATTATAAGGTAAGTTAAGTTTAAGCTAGTACTACTATATTAGCTAATTAGTATATAGCTATATAATCTATTTACTTATTAGAATAAGGTAAAAAATATTCTTAATTACTAGGATTATAAAGCTATAGAGAAGGATATTAATATAAGTATAATATAGAACTAAGTTAGTATTAATATAGTACTAATTTAAAGTAAAAAACTATATATAATACTACTTAAAAAGTAGTAAAGTATAGAATTAATAAAACCTTTAGTATAATTAAAAAAGTAGGTATATTATTATAAGTCTATAGTAATAGTAATATAAAAATATTAGCTATTTAAACTAAGATACTACTATAGCTTATATATATTATAGATACCTTAGAGAAGAATAACTATATTTTATAGGTTATCTATAGTATTATTATAATATTAGTATAGAATACTAGTAATAATATAAGTTATAAGTAGTAAAGAGTAAAAGAACTTAATAATAATAATATTAATAAAGAGATAGGGGCTAAGTTAGAGAAAGTAAAGTAAATAGTAAGGTAGTAGTAGTATTACTATAGCTATAATATAGAGCTATTAGTTTATAGTTTTATTTTTATTATAATAAATTAATTACTTTTAGTGCTTATTTATTATTTATATAACTACTATAACCTTATACTAGTGCTAGTATAGTTACTATTCTTATATCCTTTATAATTATTCCTATAATATTCTCTACTTATTTAGTTTCTAGTATATAAGCTAGTAAAAACTACTAAAAATAGCTAGTCTTAAGGAACTACTTTATAAGGGCTATTATAGTTTATTTAGAATTAAGCACTATATAAATATTATAGTAGTTTTAAAGTAAGGATAAGCTTATTATAATAAAATAAAGGTAGTTATACTTATTATATTTAAAAATAATATAATAAAGGTCTTTATTATTAGCCTAGTACTAGCACTATAGTAAGTCTACTCTAGGGATATTATAATAGTAAAGGTAGAAATTTAAGCTAATATACTTAGTATATAACTAGGTAAGGGTAAAGGACTTATATTTACTTAGGCCTATATAGAGTTTAATAATCTTAGCTATAGTAATAAAATTTAGCTTATACTTAGCTATTATATAATTATAATAGTTATAGTATATATATACCTTAGTTCTATTTCTATACTATTTATTTTTCTATTTTAAGGCTAGGGCTTATATAGGTAATTATTTATTTAGGGGTTTAGAGAGTTAGTTTAGAAATAGTATATAGTTAGAGTAGTTATTATACTAGAGTAAGTATTTATAGTAGCTATATAAGCACTAATAAAGGTAAGCTACTATTACTATATAGGTACTATAGATTTTTTTTACTATTTTATTTAACTTAATTCTTTTATAGAAGGTAAGTAAATAAAAATTAAGGTATAGGTTAATAGGGGCTATAGCTACTTTAGTCTTAAGTAGGGTCTATAGTATAGCCTTAAAAGCACTAGTAATAATATAAAAACTCTTTAATTATTTTATAATAAATACCTTAGTAATACTATATACCTACCCTTTAAGGGCTATAAGGGTATAGTATAATTCTATATTATATATAATAATAGTCTAAATAACCTATATATAAAGGAGCTTAGAATTCTAAAGAAAGTAACTCTATATTAATACTACTAGCACTATAAAAGTAAGGTACTATTACCCTAGCTTTAACTTAACTTACTTTTAGTATACTTACTAGTATAGCTTATAGTAAACCTAGACCCTAAGGAAGTATATAAACTAAACTAGCTATATTATAGTAGTGCTAAGTTAAACTAGAGTTATAATAGCTATATACTATTTTATAAAGTATATTAGCTTACTTTTTTAGGGGTAAAACTTAAGACTTAACTCTTAGAATTATTCTTAGTAAATACCCTATACTACTTTAAGTTATTACTATATCTCTTTTACTATATAGCTATATATAAGTATATTAGTATTATTAGAGAATTTAAGAATAAGTATAAAGCATACTATAATAAGCTTTTTATATAGTAATATAATATATAAAAGAAAGAGAATAGGGAATATAAGTAACTTTTATAGAATCTTTATAGTAATAAATAAGGCCTTTATTATTTAATTATTAAAAAAAAGATATACTATATAATTAGTAGTAAAGGTATAGGTTTATACTACTATTTAGGTAAGTATACTAGCTTTAAATATAATATAAGTAAGTTATTAGTAGTAAACTATATTAAAAGTAGCTAATATATTTAGCTAAAGTAGTAAAGTAATACTACTATAGTGCTATACTATATATATAGCCTCTATAAGTATACTAAGTATAACCTTAGTAAAATAATTTACTTAGTTACTTATTTATATATTTAGTAGTATATTTCTCTCTTTAGCTATATTAATAAGCTATACTATTATTACTATTTTAAGCACTTTTCTAACTATATTAAGAAGAAAAATAGGCTACTATACTTTTATATATTACTATTTTTCTAAAGTTTTACTTAGTTTATAAAGAATAACTACCTTAGCTTACTAAAATAGGCTTAGATAATTACTAATATAGTAATATATATTAAAAAAGTAAGTAAGGGTATTAGCTAAGGGTTTACTATAGGCTTTAAGAAATCTAGTAAGGAGTTTATTAAGGCCTAGTACCTTTTAGCTAGAGAAGCCCTTAATAATACTTTAGATTTTATTAATATTAAAGTAGTTCTTTAGTAAAAATACTATAGTATTAAGCTAGTAAGAGGTATTATCTAAAATATTATTAGCCTAGGCCTAAGATAATAAAAAGAAGCATTTTACTAAGGTAGCTACCTTATTAGTATAGCTATAGCTTATAGTTATAGTAAGGCCTTTCCCTTTAAGAAAAGGTAAAATATACTACTATTTTAATAGTAATTTACTATAAAGCTAAGCCTAGTGTTTAAGTTTCTAAAAGTTACTATATTTAGTTATTATAGTATTAAGAGTAGCTTACTATATACTTTAGTATTTATTATAAATAACTTAGGCTTAGGTTTTCTTTACCTTAGTAATAGTATACTAGTTCTTATTTATATAAGATACTTACTATTAGCACTATACTCTTTTTATATTAAGAACTACTTCTTTTATATATTAATTTTACTATAGATTTTACTTAAAGCTACCCCTAGGCTATCTTAGTATTATAAGCTTTATAGTAATATAAAGTTTACTTATAAGCTATACTATATAATTCTTAATTTTACCTAAAGTACTTAAAGAGATATAAATAGTATTTAGTTAGAATTAGTTTATAGCCTTAGTAGTAATAAGCTAGTTCTTTATAAATAACTAATTAAAGTAGGCTATATAGTTAGGCCTAGAGTGCCTACTAGAGCTAATATAAATTAACTATAGTATATAGTTTAACTCTATAATAAAAAGGCTACTTAGAAACTTAATTAGTATATTTATAGTTACTTATATATAGTTAATTATACTACTTTTATAGCCTTATAAATACTAAGTAACTTTACCTTAAGAAGTAGTAATACTAAGCTACTACTACTTTACTATTATAAGTAATAAATTACTTTTTACTAAGGTATATTTATACTAATTCTATAGTAAATAGTATTAGTTAAAGTCCTTAATAAAAACGCTATTTTCCTATACTAGTATTACTATAAACTTAATAAGGGGTATTATTTAGTTAGATTTATATAAAGAAAAGTAAATAAAGTATATATTAAATCTAGTAATACTTACTATATACTAGTTAGTACTAGACTAGGTTAACTATAATATAGGTCTATATTAATAGTTAATATATATAGCTATATAGCTACCCTATACTATAAGTTAAAATTCACTAAAACTAGGGTTAAAAGGCTAGCCTCTAGGGAGGCTAAGCTCCTAAATTACTATTATATTAGTCCTAGGCTAGGATTTTAGTGCTATATATATAAGATAGGTTTTCTACTATATATTTTAGTATATAACCTTAATTATATATATTAAATAGTTTATTAGGTTAGGCTTAGTATATTTAATTTTAAAGTAGGGGTATTATAATAACTAAGGTATATCTTTATAGCTTTATAGAAATATTATATAAATTCTAGTTAAAAGTCTAGGAGTTAGTTTTAAAGGTAGCTAATATACTTTTATAATAAGGCCTCCTTAAATAATATATTACTAGCTTTATATTTATAGTTATAGCTATAGCTACTTACCTTATATTATTTATTTATCTTAAAGAAGAGGGGGGTAGTAAATACCTAGGGTTAGCCTAAGTATATAGCTTTTATATAATTTTACTAGTTATTAGTAATACTATAGCTCCTTAACTAGGCTAGGTATAACCCTAAGTAGTTAATATAGCGTTTCTATACTAAGCCTATAAGGGCTAGATATAAGAATTCCCTATTCTTATAGTATCTAGCTATATAGTAACTATAGTATAGTGCTATATTATAATATATAGCTATATAGCTAAACTTAAAGTATTTATAGTACTAATAGGGGTAAAGGGCATTATTATATAGCTTAGCTTTAAATATCTTAGCCTTATAAATAACACTAGTATAGTATAGCTTATTAGCTATATTAACTTTATTAATATTAATAATTAGAAATACTTAAGTAAAGGTACTATAGGGCTTCTACACTATAACCTTTATAGGGCTAGCACTATTAGCTATAATAATATTTTAAAGAATAGCTTTAATAGCTTAGTTTTATATATAGTAAATAAGAAAGCCCTTAATAATAATACTAAAGGTATAGTAATTTAGTATTACTTTTAGCCTAAAGGTAGCCTAAACTTAGGTAATATCTTTAGTATAAGGTTTAGCTATATCTTAAAAAGTAATTATAGTATTATTACTATAGAGATGCCTTATAGCTATAGTAGTATTAAATTCTATAGCTTAGTTAATAGTATTAATAATTTCTTTAGAAAAGTAGCTTTAAGCTACTTTTATAATAATATTACCTCTAACTATAGTTTTATAGTAAACTCTAAGTAGTATTACTATAGTAGTAATATAGCTAAAGATAAAAGTTATAAAGGTAATTCCCTTAGCTATAATAGTAGCCTAGCTTAGTACTAAGCTATTACTAATAAAGAGTGCTTTTTTAATAATATACTTAATTATTTCTTTAAGGTTTCTTATAGTAATTAGTTTATTAGGTAATAGTTAAGAAGAAGGTAAAAGAAAAAATAAAAGCACTAGGGCACTATATTAGCTATATATTTTAGCTATATTATTTATATAAAGGATAACCTACTACACTTTCTTTAGTATAGTATTTAAGACTAGTTTAGCTAATTTATTATATTTAGTTTATAAGTAGTTTAGAACTTTATTATATACTATATATAGTATAGATTTAATATAGCTACCTATTATAAAGCCTTCTTAGCTAGTAAGTAAGTAATATATACTCTATATAAAGCTATACTTACTAGTATTAATATCTATTAGTATTACTATATCTACTATACCTATACTTTAGCTATAATATACTATTAAAGTATAGAGTAAATAAATATAATAATTATTTTTCTATAACTTTTAAGCAATTCTAAGTTAATTCCGCGTTGCTATAGCGGTGCGGGCGAATTCGCAAAAAGTTTTTCCTTTTATTTATTATAATACTATTAATAAATAGAATAAACCTAAGGAATTTAATATTTTACATTACTATAGTAGTGTAGGCAAATTTATAAAAAGTGTTTTATTAAATATAGGTATAGTTATAGCTACTATATATATATCTTAGTAAAGCTAAGTAAAGGGTATAGAGAAATAATAGTAAACCTATTACTTTTAAGCCTATTATTATTAAAAGTAAACTACTATTTATAATTCTTAATTTTTAATAGGTTATAAGCTTAGAAGAGATCTTTTAATATTAGAAAAACTTACTAAATTTTATATATATTACTATAAATTTTTATCTATACTAAATATTTTAAAAGTTATAATATAAAAAGTTTTCCCTTTTATAAAATAAGAAAAAAGTATAAATAAAGGCTTTCTTTTTTTATAAAAAAAAGAATTTATAATTTATACTCTTTACTTTATAGTATACTATACTATAAATTAAAGAATTTCTATATTCTTTAATATAATAAACCATTACTTCTTTACTATAAATAACTTATAAACTATATACTTTATAAGTATATTTACTTAATTATTAATTTATTAGTAATTTATTTACTAGAAATTAGCTATTATAAATACCTAAGAATAGTAAGGCTAAGTGTTATAATAGTCTCTATAATAACAGTAATAATTAGGTAAGAAGATTATAGTTAGAATTGAATATAAATTAAATAAGGGACTAGTGTTATAGTCTAGCCTAGAAGGTAACTGCTTTCTAGTAATAATAGAGTTATTATTAACTACAAGGGAAGAGAGCTCCTTCTCTCTATTAATAAGACTTTTACTTTAATATATCTAGGTTTTAGTATATACTCTAAGGTTATATAACCTATTACTATTATAGCTCTACTTAGGCTCTAGCCTAAATTTAAGTATTAAGCTTAAATCTATTATATAGCCCCTTTTCTACCTATATTTCTATATTAGTTAAGGACTAAAATAAGCCTATAGAACCCTATAAATATATCTAAAACTACTCCTTTATTTATTAATACTGTTGTTAAAAATAATAGCATTTTTAGGGGTTTTCCCTAGTTATTAGTGCCCTATTATAGGCCCCTAATGTAGGGCCTTATAGGGGAAGTTAGCCTAAGGTAACTTAGCTATATTATATATATATATATACACTATTAACTTCCTAGCCTAAAATTAATTAGTAAATTTAATAGCTATAAGGACTTACCTTTCTTAAATTATTTAACTAAATAACTCTCTTTTTAGTATATATAATAGCTATTAGCTTAGCTTAATAGCTATATATAATAACTTTTATAGAATTAAATTCTAACTATATTTTTAAATATAACTAGAAGAGTTATATACTATAGAATTAGAAAGTAAATATAAAAAAAAAGGCTGCTTATATTAGCTAATTTAGCTACCTTATAACTAGCTTTAAGGCTACTTTATAGAATAACTAGGGATTTATAAAAAGTTTTATAACTAGATTCTTAATTACTAAAATTAGGGCTTTTAAATAGTATATTTAGATTATTTTTAATTTTTTAAATAGTATATAGTATTTTAAAAAAGAAACTAGAAAATATATATATTAATACTTTATTTATATAGCTATAAGTCTATTTTTTTATTTTCCTATATAAATAAATTATATAGAAAATAAAAAGTAGCTTATAAGCTCTTTTTTATAACCTAAATTTACTAATAAAGTTAGTAAGTATATAAGAAAAAAAAGAAAATTCCCCTTTATAAATACTTTAATTATAATAAACTATTAAAATAGCTTATAGCTATTTATAGCTATAAACTAGTATTAAATATTATATTTTTATTATTTTATTATAAAATTTAGAGTATATTTTTTATACTATAAGTTATATAAAAGCTTTTATTTAAATTTATAGCTAGTAAGTAACTATAGCTACTATATATATATTTTAGTAAGGCTAAGCATAGAGTGCGTAGGAATAATAGTAAACCTACTACTTCTAAGCTCACTACCCTTAGAAGCAAACTGCTATTTATAATCCCTAATTTCTAATAATTACTACTACTACTACCTATATAAAAAAAGTAACTACCTTTATTAAATAGTTTTTCCCTATTTTATAAGCCTATACTAATAATATTCTAGCTAATCTTAGTAACTAACTTAATAATACTTTATTTTTAAAGATAAACTACTTTAGTATAAATAAAATACTAGGTATTATAAAATACCTCTTTAGCTAAAAAGTACTTAGCTTAAATAAGCTTCTTATTAAATTCCTTAAAGTTTATAATAAGCTACTTACTAGCACCTTAGTATATTTTTTTAATATATACTACTATACTAAATACTTCCTAGCCCTATTTTAAAAGGTAAAACTTATTATTTTTTATAAACTAGGTAAAACTCTAGAGAAATAATAATATACTAAAGTATAGTAGTTAATTTTACTTCTTAGTATTATAAGTAAGGTATTAAAAGTAGTAATAATAGTATAGCTTATTAGTATAGTTAAGAAGGGTAATATACTCTTTAGTTTATAAATAAATAATTATACTAACTAGTTTATAGAAGTTATACTTAGTATTTTAGTTAAATCTATAAAAATAATATAGCACTATAGTAGTATTACTTTATTATTATTACTTAATATATTAGCTATATTTAATATAGTTTACTACTACTAACTTATTTATATTATAATTAAAGCTAGTATCCCTATAAAAATAGTAGTATAAACTTACTCCTTTATTACTAATTATATAGCCTATTTTTATTTTAATAACTAAGTAATAAAAGCCCTTCTTATTACTATAGAGATACTATAGGGGTTATTTATATTTCTAATTCTTTTCCTTCTTTATATTACTTTACTATATAAGAAACTTATAGTAATATACTTAATACTAATATTAGGCTTCTCTATTAATATAAATATACTAGTATATAGTTATATAGTAAAGAAGATATAGTAATAGCTTAAGAATATATAGGTAATTTACTAGAAATAGTCTATTAAATTAGAGCTATAATTCTACTTATAAAAAAGCAAACTTTTATATTTCATATAATAATATACTATAATTATAATACTAGTTTACCTTAGTAGTATTATAATATAACTTATTTAGTTTACTTACTTCTTAGAGGTTTAAGTATACTATAAGCTATAATAATATACTTACTAAAAAAAAGTTTAACTAAAGCTAAGTTAGTAATACCTTACTCTTATAGCACTAGTAGTATTAATATAAGAATACTTACTATAAAATACTAGGCTTCTTTATATATAGGTTATTTAGACTATTATTATATATAATATAGGCTTATACTATATCTCTACTACTATTAATAGCTATATTTATAAAATTACTAAGATATTTATTACTAAATAAACTAAGTGCCTCTAAGTTATTATAAGCACTTTTAAGGCTATACTATAAATACTACTTAAGACTAAAATAGCTATTACTTTTATAAACTTATATCTTAACTACTAATCCCTTACTTTCTATAAATAAATAAAGTTAAATAGTATAGCTAATAAAATCTATAAAGCCTATATAGTAATAATAGCCTACCTTTAATATTAGCTTAAAGAGTATAAAGGCTACCCCCCTTAACTTAATACTATATTTAGTTATATACTATTATTAAACTAGCCCTCTTATTCTAATACTAAGTAATCTCCTTTATAAATACTAATAACTAAATAAAAAAACTAATAATACTAAGAATATACTATAGTATACTTATAGTAAAACTAATAAAATTATATAGTAATAAAGTATAAACTAAGCTTTACTTTTACTACTAAAGTTATAAGGCTTTATACTAGTCTTAATAAATATAAGTTTACTATACTTATATAGATATATACTAAATAAATTAGCCTTAATACTTAACTCTTTTATTATAATATTTCTAATATAATTATACTATTTTACTATTAATACTTACTTAATAAAAAAGATTATTACTATATTATTTTAAAATATAATAAGTATAACTACCTTTACTTACTTATTATTAAGCTATAATGACTTATTAATTACTATAATATCTATATAGCACTAAACTTAGCTAAGATTATTATAACTATTACTAAGTAGTTTCTTAGAGCTAGCTAATTATAATAATTCTCCTTAATATATATACTTAAGTCATGATAAAGTATATATATTATAGTATTAGTAATATAGAGGGTACCTATTACTATACTAATACTAATATAAAGCTATAAAGTATATAAAAGTAAGGTATTAGTAAAATAGACTTTATTACTATAGTAAAAAATAATTTATTAAAAATTAATTATAGGCGAAACTAAAACTATATTATATTTATAGTATTACTTATTAGAAATTAGGGATTATAAACAGCGGTCTGCTTCTAAGGGTAGTAAGCTTAGAAGCAGTAAGTTTACTATTATTTCTATACACTCTATACTTAGCTTTACTAAGATATATATATAGTAGCTATAGTTACTTACTAGCTATAAATTTAGATAAAAGCTTTAATATAACTTATAATATAGAAAATATACTCTAAATTTTATAATAAAATAGTAAAAATATAATATTTAATACTAGTTTATAGCTATAAATAGCTATAAGCTATTTTTAGTTTATTATAGTTAGGGTACTTATAAGGGAGAATCTTCTTTCTTTCCTTATATATTTACTAACTTTATTAATAAATTTAAGTTATAAAAAAGGCTTATAAGCTACTTTTTATTTTCTATATAATTTATTTATATAAAAAAATAAAAAAAAATAGACTTATAGCTATATAAATAAGGTATTAATATATATATTTTTTAGTTTCTTTTTTAAAATATTATATATTACTTAAAAAATTCAAAATAATCTAAATATACTATTTAAAAGCCTTAATTTTAATAACTAAAAATCTAGTTATAAGACTTTTTATAAATCCCTAATTATTCTATTAAGTAGCCTTAAAGTTAGTTATAAAGTAGTTAAGTTAGCTAATATAAATAGCTTTTTTTCCTTATATTTACTTTTTAATTCTATAGTATATAACCTTTTTAATTATACCTAAGAATATAGTTAAAATTTAATTTTATAAAAGTTATTATATATAGCTATTAGGCTAGGCTAATAGCTATTATATATACTAAAAAGAAGGTTATTTAATTAAATAATTTAAGAAAAGTAGGTCCTTATAGCTATTTAATTTACTAACTAATTATAGGCTAGGAAGTTAGTAGTATATATATATATATATATAATATAGCTAAGTTACCTTAGGCTAACTTTCCCTATAAGGCCCTATATTAGGGGCCTATAATAGGGCACTAATAACTAGGGAAGACCCCTAAAAATGCTGTTATTTTCAACATTACTAAACCTATTTCTTTATCTCCCTTCTCTCCCCCCTTACTTATTTATATAAATACTTAATTCTATAGCTACTATTACTTTATTATAAAGCTATAGTAATAGTATAGTTAGTATATATAATAGCATTACCCTTCTTTAGTATAATAGTAATATACATTACTAAGGAAATTATCTTAAAGTAAAAGGCTACTAACCCTTTATTACTATTACTAAAGTAGCCCTAATCTATACCTACCTTTATAATAGACCTAGGTATTTTACCTTTTTTATAGCTTTTTAGGCCTTATTATATTTTTTATTTTATTTATAATTAGCTTTATAGTAGTATAGAAATAGTACTATACTAGACTTATATTAATTTCTTTACTATTATTATTATAATTCTAGTAGTTTAGGACGTTTTAAACCTCTTTATAGTATATAAATAAGTTATTTAGCTTTTACTTAATTAGCTACTATAGTAATACTAATTTAAAGCTATAGTTTTTTTATAAAGATATATTTAAAGTAGCTTCCCTTAATACTTCAATAAGTTAGTAGTAAGAATATAGTAATATAGTAATAGAATAGTTACTTTTTATATTATAATAAAGGATATTAATATCTTATACTTTAGTAAAATAAGGTATATAGGGCTATACTTATATATTCCCTAGCTATATTTAAATTAGTAATAGTATTACTATAAACTTAAACTAGTACTTATACTTTTAAATAGTATTAAAAGAACTTATAGTATTTTCTTTAATATATAATTAAATAATAACTAAAGATAATATAGTATTATACTAATAAGAAAAGAGAGTATACTTATAATTATTAAGTTATTATAAAAAAGAGAAAAAGAAAAAGGTTTTTAATAAAGAATAAAGACCTTTTTATAAGGAGATATCCCCCCCTCCCCCTTTATATAACTACTAGGTAGCTATTAATAGCCTATATAGCTACTAAACTAAAATCTTAGACTAGGTAGCTATAACTAGCACTAGCTTATAGTTACTAATTACTCTATATAATACTATATACTTTTTAGTAATACTAGCTAATTTAGCTAATAGTATACCTCTCTTTATAACTAATACTAACCTAGGGCTACCCTAGCCTTAGTAAGTTACTAATATTATTATATATAGGTTTTCCCCTCTATACTAAGGTTTTCCCTATATATTATAAGTAAAAGAGGTACTAAATATTAGGCACTAAGCCTATCTAGTGTATTATAATAAATAATAAGAAAGAAGGAGCTATTATAGAGAATAAGTAGTAAAAAGGGAGGTATTTCTATATTTTCTTTAATATCTTTATAGTCTTTTTTTATATTATTTAGGTATATAAAAGTATTTGTAATATAGCTATTATTACTCCCTTTATAAAGACTTATACTAAGAGGTTATCTTTTTTTAATACCTAAACTAGCACTAATGTAGAGCTATAAGGTATATAGGAGTAAGGCGCTAGTAGAATAGACTTTATTATTATAATAAAAAAAAATTTATTAAAAGTTAATTATAAGCTAAACTAAAACTATATTATACCTATAGTACTACTAAACCTAAACCTATTTCTCTATCTTCTCCCTCTCCCCCTTTACTTACCTATATAAATACTTAGCTTTATAGCTATTATTACCTTATTATAAAGCTATAGTAATAGTATAGTTAGTATATATAATAGTATTACCCTTCTTTAATATAATAGTAATATATATTACTAAGGAAATTATCTTAGAGTAAAAGGCTACTAACCCCTCTTTATTATTATTAAAGTAGCTTTAATTTATACTTATTTTTATAATAAACCTAAATATTTTATTAATATCTCTTTTTATAGCTTTCTAGGCCTTATTATATTTTTTATTTTATTTATAGTTAGCTTTATAGTAGTATAAAAGTAATACTATACTAAACTTATATTAATCTTTTTACTATTATTATTATAATTCTAATAGTTTAGGACTTTTTAAACCTCTTTATAGTATATTATTGAAAATAACAGTATTTTTAGGGGTCTTCTCTAGTTATTAGTGCCCTATTATAGGCCTCTAATATAGGGCCTTATAGGGGAAGTTAGCCTAAGGTAACTTAGCTATATTATACATTTATATATACTACTAACTTCCTAGTCTATAATTAGTTAGCAAATTTAATAGCTATAAGGACTTACTTTTCTTAGATTATCTAATTAAATAACCCTTATTCTAGTATATATAATAGCTACTAGCCTAGCTTAATAGCTATATATAATAACTTTTATAAAATTAAACTCTAACTATATTTTTAGGTATAATTAAAAGAGTTATATACTATAGAATTAGAAAGTAAATATAAGGAAAAAAGGCTGCTTATATTAGCTAACCTAGCTACCCTATAACTAGCTTTAAGGCTAATTTATAGAATAACTAGGGATTTATAAAAAGTCTTATAACTAGATTCTTAGTTACTAAAATTAGGGCTTTTAAATAGTATATTTAGATTATTTTTAATTTTTTAGGTAGTATATAATATTTTAGAAAAGAAACTAAAAAATGTATATATTAATACCTTATTTATATAGCTATAAGTCTATTTTTTTATTTTTCTATATAAATAAATTATATAAAATAAAAAGTAGCTTATAAGCCCTCTTTTATAATTTAAATTTATTAATAAAGTTAGTAAATATATAAGAAAAGGAAGAAAATTCTCTTTTATAAGTACTCTAACTATAATAA
The DNA here is from genome assembly GCA_018360255.1 of Claviceps maximensis. Lineage (NCBI taxonomy): Eukaryota > Fungi > Ascomycota > Sordariomycetes > Hypocreales > Clavicipitaceae > Claviceps > Claviceps maximensis. The sequence goes on from SRPZ01000326.1 coordinate 14,001, forward strand.
ACTATTAAAATAGCTTATAATTACTTATAGCTATAAATTAGTACTAAATATTATATTTTTACTATATTATTATAAAATTTAAAGTATATTTTATATATTATAAGTTATATAAAAGCTTTTAATTAGATTTATAGCTAATAAGTAATTATAATTACTATATATATATCTTAGTAAAGCTAAGTATAGAGTATATAGAAATAATAATAGACTTATTACCTTTAAGCCTACTACCTTTAAAAATAGACTATTATTTATAATCTCTAATTTTTAATAAATTATAAGCCTAAGAGAGATTTTTTAATATTAAAAAAATTTACTAAATTTTATATATATTACTATAAATTTTTATCTATATTAAATATTCTAAAAAATTATAAAAAAAGAAGTTTTTTCTTTTATAAAATAAAAAAAAATTATAAATAAAGGCTTTCTTTCTTTTTAAAAAAAGAATTTATAATTTATACCCTTTACCCTATAGTATACTATACTATAAACTAAAGAATTTAGAAGCTTTTCTTTTTATAAAAAATAAAAGGAAATTATAGAGAATTCCTATATTTTATAATATAGTAGAAAATCACTTTTTTACTATAAAGACTTATAAACTATATACTTTATAAGTAAATTTACTAAATTCTTAATTTTTAGTAATTTATTTACTATAAATTAGCTATTATAAATACCTAAAAATAGTAAGGCTAAAGTGCTATATAGAACTTATAGCTAACCTAGGCTAATTATATAACCTAATAAATTACTAGCTAAAATAATATAATTAATACTATTATATAGTAGCTATAAGCTCTTACTACTACTATAAATTTATAAAAATTAGTTTTAAAGCTAACTAAAAAGTAAATTTTAAAGCTTATTATAGTAAGTAATTAACCTATTCTAAAGAGCTTTTTTTTATTAAATTCTTTTAATATCTTTATTATTAAAGATTTTAATAAAAAAGCTTATAGCTTTTTAAAAGCTATTAAGTTAAAGAAACTAGAGAACCTTAATTAATAAAAATAAGCTTTATTTATTTAATTTAGAGCTTTAAAAATACCCTAATTCCTAGAAAATCCTAAAATTAGTAATAATTTTAGTAATTTAAATTAAGCTATAATTCTTATATTATTAAGAGATAGCTATATAAAAAAGCCTTAAAATACTATAATTTAATAAAGAATTCCCTTAAAAGCCTATAATTTACTTATAAAGTAATATTTTTAAAGTACTAAAATATAAAAAAGCTCCCTATACTTTTAGTTTTATACCTTAAATTTCTAAAATTATAAGAGTACTTTAGAGGCTTTTAATATAGTATTTAATAATTTACTTACTAAACTAGCTATTTTTAATATTTTAATAGTAAAAATTAACTAAATAAATTAGTATTTATAAGTACTAAAGTTAACTTTTTCTTAGTAAGCTAAAAAATAATATTTTTTTATAAGAACTAATAAGGCCTTAAAGGCCTTTATAAAGATATTAAATCTATAATTTCTTATAGTAAATTTATTAAAAAAATAAAGAAATAAGAGTTTTATAGTAAAAAAAGCTTTAAATTATAAAGCTATTATTACTAAAAATTTAGTAAATAAGAATTCTAAAGAAAATAAAAATTTCTATTTTAAAAAGAATAAAAAAAATAATTCTAAAGAAAATAAGAATAATTCTAATTTCTCTAAGCCTAATTTTAATAAAAAAAAAGGTAAGCCTTAAAAAAAAAATAAGTCCTAAAAAAGGGCTTTTATATTAGGAAATTTTAATTTAATTAGTAATATTATAGAACTTTATAATAATAGTTTTAATACTAATAAAAATAAGAATTCTTTTAATTTTAGTACTAAATCTAAGCTTAAAAATAGAATATTTTCTAAGGCCTTTAATTTTAGCTATAAAGTTATAAAAAATATCTTACTTTATAATATAGGTTTTACTATATATTTAGTAAACTCTTTATATTTATTACCTTTCTTTTTTTTAAAATAAATAAATAATATAAAGTAAATAGCTATAGCTATAACTATAGATATAAAGCTAGTAATATATTATTTAAAAAAGCCTTATTATAGAAATATATTAGCTACTTTTAAAACTAACTTTTAAACTTCTAACTAAAATTTATATAATATTTCTATAAAGCTATAAAGATATACTTTAGTTACTATACTACCTCTACCTTAGAATTAAATATATTAAGCCTAACTTAATAAATAATTAAATATATATAATTAATTATTACTTAATAAACTAATTACTATAAAAAATCTTAAAAAAATAATTAAATATATTATTAAAAAAGTATTTTTTATTAATAGTAGTTTAGTATTAAGCTAAGCTATTATTATAGCTAAAGAAATTACTTTAATAACTTTTATTTTTAGCTATATTATTATTATAATAATATTATTTAAAGTTTACTATAAAACTATAGTTAAAAATAATATTATTATAAAAAAAGCTTAAAACTACTTATTTAAAGAAATTATTAATACTTTTAACTAAGCTATAAAATTTAATACTATTATAGCTATAAAGTACCTTTATAGTAATAATATTATAATTACTTTTTAAGATATAGCTAAACCTTATATTAAAGATATTACTTAAATTTAGGCTACCTTTAGGCTAAAAGTAATACTAAACTATTATATTTTTAGTATTATTATTAAGAGCTGTTTTATTTATTATATATAAAACTAAGCTATTAAAGCTATTCTTTAAAATATTATTAAAGCTAATAATACTAGCCTTATAAAGGTTATAATATAAAAGCTTTATAGTATTTTTACTTATTATTATATTAATACTCTAGATAGGCTACTAACTAGCCTAATATCTAGTACCTTAGCTACTTAAACTATATAGAAAAAACCCTAGTATAGGGGGGAAAACCTATATATTATTATAGTATTTATATACTAAAGCTACTAAAGCTTTATAGTTAATATTAATTATAAAAAAAGGTATATTACTAGCTAAATATAGCTAGTAGTACTAAAGAAGTATAGTAATATTTTTCTAGGGTATAAGCAAGGATTATCTAGGCCTAAGTAGCTTAGTTAATTACTATATTACTATTATAAAGGCCCTACAGTCCTAACCTAGGGTTGGTTATAAGGTCTAGCTACAGCAGCCACTGCAGTAGCTATATAGACTATTAATGGCTGCCTAGTAGTTATATAGAGGGGGGGGGAGTATTTTATAACCTTCCTATAAATATAAGTATGCCCCTAATTCCCTCCCTACTATATTACTATATTAGCTTTAGTCTAATAGTATACTAAAGAATAAATAAAAAAATTATAATACTATAAAAATTACTATAAAAAATAAATAAGTCTTAGGCTAATAAAAAGGGTATAAGTATTACTTTTATATTAATTTAGTACTATTACTAATTTACTAATAGCTTAGTTTTATATATACCTAGCTATATACTTTTTATTTTATTTATATTAAGAATATATATAAGTTATACTATAATACTTAAAATAAGAAGCTTAGTATAAATTTACCTTAGTTTTACTATTAATTAATATAGATATTAAAGGTTTTTATTATAAATATACTATAGCTAAAAAGCTATATTATAAAATAAGTTAAGTTTAAATTAATACTATTACTATAGCTAATTAATATATAGCTATATAATTTATTTACTTATTAAAATAAAGTAAAAAATATTCTTAATTATTAAAATTATAAAGCTATAAAAAAGAATATTAATATAAGTATAATATAAAACTAAGTTAGTATTAATATAGTACTAATTTAAAGTAAAAAACTATATATAATATTATTTAGAAAGTAATAAAGTATAGAATTAATAAAACCTTTAATATAATTAAAAAAGTAAGTATATTATTATAGGTTTATAATAATAATAATATAAAAATATTAGCTATTTAGATTAAAATATTACTATAGCTTATATATATTATAAATACTTTAAGGAAAAATAACTATATTTTATAAATTATTTATAGTATTATTATAGTATTAATATAAAATACTAATAATAATATAGATTATAAATAATAAAAGGTAGAAAAACTTAATAATAATAATATTAATAAAGAAATAAAGGCTAAGTTAAAGAAAGTAAAATAAATAATAAAGTTATAGTAATATTACTATAGCTATAATATAAAGCTATAGGTTTATAGTTTTATTTTTATTATAATAAATTAATTACTTTTAGTACTTATTTATTATTTATATAATTATTTTAACTCTATATTGATATTAATATAGCTACTATTCTTATATTTTTGTGAGGAGCCTTCTAATGTATATACATCACAGCCTTGTATATACATAACTATTAAGCAATAACCTTATATATAACCTACTATAATTATTTATTATTTATATAATTATTTTAACTCTATATTAATATTAATATAGCTACTATCCTTATATTTTTATAAGGAGCCTTATAATATATATGCATTATAGCCTTATATATATATAACTATTAAGCAACAACCTTATATATAACCTACTATAATAGCTATATATATAACTTACTTATACTTTACTATAAACTATATAGGGTATAGCTATTACTATATATAACTTAAAGAAAGTAAGCTTTAATTAATATACTATATACTTATTATCTTTACTTAGCTACTTTAGTTCTAATAATTTTAAAGCTTTTTTATAGCTATTTAAAGGTAATATAGTACTAATTACCTAAAAAATAGCTATAGTATTATAGAATAGAAATACTAACTCCTTTATAATAAAGATACTTATTATTTCTATACTAAATACCTATAATTTATTAAAAGAAGTATAGGCTATTAAAAAGTAAATTACTTAGCTATAAAAGCTTTAATAGCTTTAAGCTTAGAAAGAGAACTTTCTCTATATTCTAAATAATAATAATCCTAAGGTATTTAAAGGGAAAGCTAAATAAACCTTAAATACTTTATTTAATAGTAGTAAAAGTAAGGTAAAGGTTAAGAATATTACTTTATTAATATATTTTATAAACTCTTAAAAGTATAAAATATAGATTAATAACCTAACTTATATTTTTAATAAGGTATAATATAAATACTATTAAAACTATTAAAAAATCCTATTTACTCTTAACTATATATACTAAGCCTATTAGGTAAAATAGAACTATTTTCTTAATAAATAATAAAAAAATTACTAATAAAAACTTAAAAATAACTAAGTAGCTTTTTAAGACTAGACCTTAACTTTACTTAAAGACTTAGTTAATTAAAAGGCTTAAATTACTATAATAATAAAAAATACTAAGTAATATAAAAACTAAAGCCCTATTAACTTTAGTATTTACCTTAATTTACTAAAGAAATATCTTAAAAAAGCTAGTAAAAAAAGCTAAGCTTTTTTATTTTTTACTAAGCTTTAGCCTAACTTATAGAACTATATTAACCTATATATATTTATTATAAAAAAAATATAAGAAAAAGTTATATAATTAGCTTAGTACTTCTAAGATATAATACTAGAGAGATATAAGTAAAAAGCATTTACTTTCTATAAAAGTAATACTAAGACCCCCTATACTAACTATAATTAGTTACTAAAAAACACTTTATAAAATAATATAATATTAGTAGTATAATCTCTTATTTCTATACTTAATAATAACTCTATAGGCTAGCTAAGAAAATATTATAATTATAGTAAAATAAAATATATTTACTTTAACTATAATTAACCCTAGAAACCCTACCTTAATAACTAAAGAAATAATTCTTAGTAAAAGTAATAGCTCTTACCTTTACTAATTATATATAAGTTTAAACTAGGTAATATTTTTATACTTTTATTATTATTTATAGCTAAACTAATACTAAAATATTAGTAAATTTTAATACTTATACTAAAGTAAATATTATAAGTATTAAATATATTTAGTAGTAAGGCTTTAATAAAGTTAATATAAGTAGTATTAAACTTAAGGTAATTAGTAATCTAACTATTCTATAATATAGTATATATTATATACCTATTAGTATTACTAACTTTAAGTAATAGAAGAGAAAATTATTATTAATTTATATTACTATTAATAAAGACCTAAGAATAAGGAAAAGCCCTATATTAATTAGTATATATATACTAATAAAAGAATAAGTATACTTTAATTTTTTTTACTAATATTAGTAGTTTAAAGTATAAAAAACTAGCCTTTTATTAGCTAATTCTTATTACTTTAAGAGAGAAAACTAGTATATTATAGTTATTTTTACTATTTATAGTATATAGAAAAATAAGCTTATTACCTTAAGAGATAAAGAATAAGTAAAAGCTTATACTTTTATTAGTTACTTTTTTATAAAACTATAGAACTTTCTTAATATATTTAAATCTAAAAAAGTAAGTATATTATTAAAGTAAAAAAACACTAACTATACTATTAACCTAGTACTAAGCACTACCCCTTTTTATAGCCCTATTTACTTTTTATTATAAAATAAGCTATAAATATTATATAAATACCTTAAGAAAACCCTTATAAATAGCTATATAAAACTCTTTAAAAGTTTAGTAAGTATACTTATTATATTTATTTTAAAAAAAAATAGTACCTTAGAACTATATATAAACTATAAAGATATTAATAAAATAATACTAAAAAATCACTATATTTTACCCCTTATTTTAGAGATTTTTAATAAATATTAAAGTACTATATTCTTTATAAAGATTAATATTAAGAATACTTATTATTATATTTAAATTAAAGAAGATAATAAGTAAAAAATAGTATTTTACTTATAATATAGCTACTTTAAATATTTAATTATATTATTTAGTTTTACTAATATACTTACTATATTTTAGAGCTATATTTACTAAATATTATATAGCCTTTTAAATATAATTTATATAGTATATTTAGATAATATTCTTATATTCTTAAAGACTAGAAAAAAGCATACTATATATATTAAGTAAGTTCTTAAGTATATATAAAGTATAAAGCTTTATACTAAGCTATTAAAGTACTTTTTTTACTAAAAGTTTATTAAATTTCTTAGATTTATTCTATTTATTAATAGTATTATAATAAATAAGAAATAAATAGAATTTATTAAAGATTAAAAGAAGCTAGTATATTTTTAAAATATATAAGTATTTCTTAGGTTTTCTAATTTTTATAAGTAGTTTATATATTAATACTTTACTCTTACTATTCCTTTTAATATACTTATAAAAAATAGCTAAAAAGGTATTTAAAAAGGCTAGTTTTACTTTAGTAATAATAAGAAATAAATATTTTATTAACTTAAAGCTACCTTTTAAGAGGCGCCCTTTTTATAATACTATAGTTTAGGGTTCTCTATATATATTAAAACTAATACCTTTATTTTTATAATAGTTAGTATTATTTTATAATTTAATAATAATAGTTACTATTACTTAATTACCTTTTAGTTTTAAAAGTTTATTAATATAAAATATAATTATAATATAGTAAATTAAGAACTATTTACTATTATTAAGTTATTTAAATACTAGTAATACTATATTAAAGGTATTACTATATTAGTTAAGGTACTCTTAAATTACTATAACTTATAAATATTTATAAGCTAAGTAAGACTTAATAAAAAATAAGTAAAATAGTATATATTTCTTAGCTTATTTAATTTTATTATTAAGTATTAAGTAAGTAAAAGTAACTCTACTAATATATTATTAAAATAGCTAGATTATAAGAGTAAAGTACTAATAAGTATTAAGTTATTACTAAACTTAAAAATAAAAATAGCGCTTAATAAAGTAATTAAATTAGTATAAAAATATACTAAAAAGTATAGTAAATAGCCTTTAAAAATTAAAATAACTCTAGCTAATAGGTTAAAACCTATTATAAAAGGCTTAATTTCTCTTAATACTAAATAAGTAGCTAGAATACTAGTAAAAAAGGGAATAGAACTAAGTAAATTTATAGCTAAAATAGCTTATATTTAAACTATAAAAAGGTATATTACTTAGAGAACTCTTAAGGCACTAAACCCTTATAACTTTAGTATATAAAACCCTTTTTTTAAATTACTTAAAAAAGTATAAAAGTAAAACCTAACTTTTACTTATACTATAGAATTAATAAGTAAGGGAGAAAAGGCTAAAATATAGTAATATAATATAGAAGGTCTTCTATTATATAAAGAATAGGTAGTTATTTCTTTAGAGTCTATCTTATAATAAAAGCTTCTTTAGCTATACTATAATAACCTAATTATTAGTTATTTTAAAATATATAAAATACTTAAATATAGGAAAAACTTTTTGCAAATTCGCCTATACTACTATAGCAACGCAGAATTAACTTAGAATTACCTAAAAGTTATAGAAAAATAATTATTATATTTATTTACTCTATACTTTAATAGTGTATTATAGCTAGAGCATAGGTATAGTAAATATAGTAATACTAATAAATATTAATACTAATAAGTATAGCCTTATATAGAGTATACTACTTACTTACTAGCTAAGAAGGCTTTATAATAGGTAGCTATATTAAATCTATACTATATATAGTATATAATAAAGTTCTAAACTACCTATAAACTAAATATAAAAAATTAGCTAAATTAGTTTTAAATACTATACTAAAGAAAGTATAGTAAATTATTCTTTATATAAATAATATAGCTAAAATATATAGTTAATATAATACTTTAATATTTTTATTTTTCCTTTTACCTTCTTTTTAACTATTACTTAATAAACTAATTACTATAAAAAATCTTAAAAAAATAATTAAGTATATTATTAAGAAAGTACTCTTTATTAATAATAGCCTAGCACTAAGCTAGGCTATTATTATAACTAAGAAAACTACTTTTATAACTCTTATCTTTAGCTATACTATTACTATAATAATATTACTTAAAGTTTACTATAAAACTATAGTTAAAGATAATATTATTATAAAAGTAATCTAAAGCTACTTCTTTAAAGAAATTATTAATACTATTAACTAAGCTATAGAATCTAATATTATTATAGCTATAAAGTACCTTTATAGTAGTAATACTATAATTACTTTCTAAAATATAGCTAAACCTTATATTAAAAATACTATTTAAATTTAAGCTACTTTAAGGCTAGAAGTAATACTAAATTACTATATCTTTAGTATTATTATTAAGAGCTTTTTTATTTACTATATATAAAACTAAGCTACTAAAGCTATTTTTTAGAATATTATTATAGCTAATAGTACTAGCCTTATAAAGGTTATAGTATAAAAGCTTTATAATACCTTTACTTAAGTACTCTTAATTATTAGTATTAATAGAGTTAATATAGCTAATAAGCTATACTATATTAATATTATTTATAAGGCTAAAATATTTAAAGCTAAGCTATATAATAATACCCTTTACCTTTATTAGTACTATAAATACTTTAAGTTTAGCTATATAGCTATATATTATAATATAGTACTATACTATAGTTATTATATAGCTAAATACTATAAGAATAAGGAATTCTTATACCTAGCCCTTATAGGCTTAGTATAGAAATACTATATTAATTACTTAGGGTTATACTTAGCTTAGTTAAGAAGCTATAGTACTATTAATAATTAGTAAAATTATATAAAAGTAGTATACTTAGGCTAGCTTTAAGTATTTACTACCTCTTTCTTTTTTAAAATAAATAAATAATATAAAATAAATAGCTATAGCTATAACTATAAATAAAAAGCTAGTAATATATTATTTAAAAAGGCCTTACTATAGAAGTATATTAGCTACCTTTAAAACTAACTTCTAGACTTTTAACTAGAATTTACTTAATATTTCTATAAAGCTATAAAGATATACCTTAGTTATTATACTACCCCTACCTTAGAATTAAATATACTAAGCCTAACCTAATAAACTATTTAATATATATAATTAAGGTTATATACTAAAATATATAGTAAAAAACCTACCTTATATATATAGCACTAAAATTCTAGCTTAGAATTAATATAATAGTAATTTAGAAGCTTAGCCTCTTTAAAGGCTAGCCTTTTAACCTTAGTCTTAGTAAATTTTAACTTATAGTATAGGGTAGTTATATAGCTATATATATTAATTATTAATATAAATCTATATTATAATTAACTTAGTTTAGTACTAACTAATATATAGTAAGTATTACTAAATTTAATATATACTTTATTTACTTTTTTTTATATAAACCTAATTAAATAATACCCTTTACTAAGTTTATAGTAGCATTAGTAAAGGAAAATAGTATTTTTATTAGGAACTTTAATTAGTATTATTTACTATAGAATTAATATAAATATATCTTAGTAAAAAGCAATTTATTACTTATAATAATAAAGTAATAATAGCTTAGTATTATTACTTTTTAAGGTAAAGTTACTTAGTACTTATAAGACTAGAGAAGTAGTATAATTAACTATATATAAGTAACTATAAATATATTTATTAAGTTTCTAAGTAGCCTTTTTATTATAAAGTTAAACTATATACTATAGCTAATTTATATTAGCTTTAGTAAGCGCTTTAGGCCTAATTATATAACCTACTTTAATTAGTTATTTATAGAGAATTACTTTATTATTACTAAGGCTATAAACTAATTCTAACTAAATACTATTTATATCCCTTTAAGTACTTTAAATGAAATTAAGAATTATATAGTATAGCTTATAGGTAAACTCTATATTATTATAGAACTTATAATACTAAAGTAGCTTAAAGATAGCTTTAAGTAAAATTTATAGTAAAATTAATATATAAAAAAAGTAATTTTTAAAGTAAAAAAAGTATAATACTACTAATAAGTATTTTATATAAATAAAAATTAGTATATTACTACTAAGGTAAAGAAAACCTAGGCCTAAGTTATTTATAATAAATACTAAAGTATATAGTAAGCTACTCTTAATACTACTATAACTAAATATAATAACCTTTAAAAACTTAAGTACTAAGCTTAGCTCTATAGTAAATTACTACTAAAATAGTAATATATTTTATCTTTTTTAAGAGAAAAAGGCCTTATTATAACTATAAGCTATAGCTATATTAATAAAGTAATTACCTTAGTAAAATACTTCTTTTTATTATTTTAAGCCTAAACTAATAATATTTTAAATAATATCTCTTACTAGCTTAATACTATAGTATTCCTACTAAAAGACTACTTTAATACTAATAAAATCTAAAGTATTATTAAGGGCCTTTTTAGCTAAAAAGTACTAAGCTTTAATAAACTTTTTACTAAATTCCTTAAAGCTTATAATAAACCTTTAGCTAATATCTTTACTTACTTTCTTAATATATATTACTATATTAGTTATTATTTAGGCTTATTTTAGTAAGCTAAGGTAGTTATTCTTTATAAACTAAGTAAGACCTTAAAAAAATAATAATATATAAAAGTATAGTAGCCTATTTCTCTCTTTAATATAGTTAGAAAAGTACTTAAAGTAATAATAATAATATAACTTATTAGTATAGCTAAAGAAAGAAATATATTATTAAATATATAAATAAGTAATTAAGTAAATTATTTTACTAAAACTATACTTAGTATACTTATAAAGGCTATATATATAGTATAGCACTATAGTAATATTACTTTACTACTTTAGCTAAATATATTAGCTACTTTTAATATAGTTTACTATTAATAACTTACCTATATTTTACTTAAAGCTAATATACTTACTTAAATAATAGTATAAACCTATACCTTTATTACTAATTATATAGTATATTTTTTTTTAATAATTAAATAATAAAGGCCTTACTTATTACTATAAAGGTTCTATAAGAATTACCTATATTTCTTATTTTCTTTCTTTTATATATTATATTACTTTATAAAAAGCTTATTATAGTATACTTTATATTTATTTTTAAATTCTCTAATAATACTAATATACTTATATATAGCTATATAGTAAAAAAAATATAGTAATAACTTAAAGTAGTATAGGGTATTTACTAAGAATAGTTTTAAAAGTTAGGTTTTAAGTTTTACTCTTAAAAAAGTAAGCTAATATACTTTATAAAATAATATATAGCTATTATAACTTTAATTTAACTTAGTATTACTATAATATAGCTAGTTTAGTTTATATACTTTCTTAGGGTCTAGATATACTATAAACTATACTAATAAGTATACTAAAAGTAAGTTAAGTTAAAGCTAAGGTAGTAGTATTTTACCCTTATAGTATTAGTAGTATTAATATAAGGTTACTTTTTTTAGGACTTTAGGCTTCTCTATATATAAGTTATTTAAACTATTATTATATATAATATAAAATTATACTATACTTTTATAGCCTTTAAAAAGTAAGTATATAGTATTATTAAGGTATTTATTATAAAATAGTTAAAAAGTCTTTATATTATTACTAATGCCTTTAAGGCTATACTATAAACCTTATTTAAAACTAAAGTAGCTATAGCTTTTATTAATTTATATCTTAATTTTTATTTACTTACTTTTTATAAAAGAATTAAGTTAAATAAAATAATAAAGAGAATTTATAGTGCTTATATAGTAATAGTAGCTTATCTTTACTAATACTTATATAGCTACTATAAATACCTACTCTAATATAATAACTACCTTAACTATATATTATTTTTAAACTAATTCCTTAAACCCTTAAATAAATAATTACTTATATAAGCCTTAGCCTTAGAATAAAAAGATAAATAATATAAAAATAGAATTAAGGTATATATATACTATAACTACTATAATTATATAATAGCTAAGTATAAACTAAATTTTACTACTATAGCTAAGATTATTAAACTTTATATAGGCTTAAGTAAGTATAAGTTCTCTACTTTTATTTAGTTATATACTAAGTATATTAGCTTAAATTCCTACCTTTATTACTATAATATCCCTAGGGTAAATTTATTATAGTACTATTATTAAGCTAATAATAAAGACTATTACTATATTATTCTTAAATATAAAAAGTATAACTATCTTTATTTTATTATAGTAAGCCTATTTTTACTTTAAAACTACTATAATATCTATATAGCGCTTAATTCTAAATAATTTATAATAATTCTTATAAAGTAGTTCTTTAAAACTAATTATCTTTAGTAGTTTTTACTAGCTTATATATTAAAAACTAAATAAGTAGAGAATATTATAGAAATAATTATATAAAGTATAAGAATAGTAGCTATACTAATACTAATATAGGGTTATAATAGTTATATAAATAATAATTAAGTACTAGAAGTAATTAATTTATTATAGTAAAAATAAACCTATAAACCTATAGCCTTAGGTTATAGCTATAGTAATACTACTACTACTTTACTATTTACTTTACCTTCTTTAACTTAGCTTTTATTTCTTTATTAATATTATTATTATTAAGTTTCTTTACCCTTTACTATTTATAATTTATACTACTATTAATATTTTATATTAATACTATAGTAATACTATAAGTAACCTATAAAATATAGTTATTCTTCTTTAAGATATTTATAATATATATAAGCTATAATAGTATCTTAGTTTAAATAGCTAATATCTCTATATTATTACTATTATAAACTTATAATAATATACTTACTTTTTTAATTATACTAAAGGTTTTATTAATTCTATACTTTACTACCTTCTAAGTAATATTATATATAGTTTCCTACTCTAAATTAGCACTATATTAATACTAACTTTATTCTATATTATACTTATATTAATATTCTCCTTTATAGCTTTATAATTCTAGTAATTAAGAATACTTTTTACCTTTTTTTAATAGATAAATAAATTATATAGTTATATACTAATAAGCTACTATAATAGCACTAACTTAAACTTAACTTACCTTATAATATAGCTTTTTAGCTATAGTATACTTATAGTAGAATTCTTTAATACCTATATTAATTAGTAGTAAAACTATAGTAGGTTTATACTAAGCTTTTTACCTTAAGTATTATAGTATAATTTATATATATTCTTAGTATAGGTAAAGTAAGGAGTATATAGCTAAGTATATATAAAACTAAGCTACTAATAAATTAATAATAGCACTAAATTAATATAAGAGTAGTACTTATACTCTTTTTATTAGCCTAAGACTTATTTATTTTTTATAGTAATTTTTATAGTATTTTAATTTATTTTATTTATTCTTTAGTATATTATTAAACTAAAGCTAATATAGTAGTATAGTAGGGAGGGAATTAGGGATATACTTATATTTATAGAAAGGTTATAAGAAAGAAAAAAGAAAAGAAATCCTTATTAAGGGGAAATAACCTTTTTATTATACTTTTTCCCCCCTCTCTCTCTTTTTTTATATAACTATTAAGTAGCTATTAATAGTCTATATAGCTACTATAGTAGTTACTATAGCTAGACTTTATAACTAGCTCTTAGTTAGAACTATAGGGCCTTTATAATAGTAATATAATAACTAACTAAGCTACTTAAGCCTAAATAATCCTTACTTATACTCTAGAAAAATATTACTATACTTCTTTAGTAATACTAGCTATATTTAGCTAATAGTATACCTTTTCTTATAATAAATACTAACTATAGGGCCTTAGTAGCCCTAATATATAAATATTATAGTAGTATATAGGTTTTCCCCCCTACACTAGGGTTTTTCCTATATAGTTTAAGTAGCTAAGGTACTAAATATTAGGCTAGTTAAGCAGCCTATCTAGAGTACTATATAATAATAATAATAATAATAATAATAAAATACTTAAATTACTATAATATAATTTTTACTAGCTAGGTATAAAGTAAGTAGTAATAAATTATATTATAAGTTATAGTATATATTAGTAAGTAGTTACTAAGAGATATAAGCTATATAGTTATTTAAAATTATTACTAATTCTATAGTAACTAATAGTTAAATTATTAATAAACTTTATTATAAAGCTACTAAAAGTCCTTAAAGAAAATTATATAGTTAATACTATTCTTATAATTATAAACTACTTTATTAAGTACTTTCTATTTCTTTTAGTTATAACTATTATTAATATAGCTAAGCTAGCTAAACTATTTTATAAAGAAGTTAAGCTAAAGTATAGTATATTAAAAGGTATTATATTAAACTAAGATTCTATATTTATAATTATATTTTAAGGTAATCTTTACTACCTTTTAAAAATAAAGAGAAGACTATTTATAGTATTTTACTTATAAACTAATAGTTAAATAAAAAGAATAAACTAAGTCTTAAAGTATTATTTTTAATACTTTATTAGAGAGAACTAACTAACTTAGCTTAAGCTATTACTAGTAATATAGTTTATATATAATAATATAGTAAATAAAATAATAAGCTAGTTACTTAACTATATACTCTTTAAGTTCTATTTAGAGTTTTACCTAAAAATTAGAAATAAACTACCTAAAGAGAATATATTAAAAGTTAATATAATAGTAAAAAGACTCTAAAAGATATAAAATAAAATAATATTTATATAGTAAAAAGTAGTAGAATTATAAGTAAAATACTATAATAAATACTACTAATTAATATTCTTTAATAAAAAAAATAGAGTTATACTTTTAATAAAGAATATATAAATAAAGAATATAAAGAAAAAGCTAAACCCCTAGTTTATAAAACTATTTTATATACTAAATACTATAAGTAAATAAGCCTATTATTTAGAACTTTTAAATAAGTATATATAATTATATAATATCTTTTATATCTCCCTTTTAAAGCTATAAAAATAATAAGTAAAAGGTAGTAAATAAAGAGAATCACTAAACCTAGAAGACTAGAATAAAGAGTATAAGCTAAATAATATCTAAGATAATAAGAAAATATAAGAAAGTACTTATTATTTAGTAAAATAAAAAAAATAGCTAAGTAAATATAATTAATAAGTAGCTAAGGAAGATATATATATATTAAGGCTTATTATAGTATATAAAAAAAAGGTAGTAAAAAAGAGTTATAAATTATAATAAGCTAGTAATATATAAGTATTATACTACTTAAAAATATTATATTCTATATTAAAAGAAAAAAGAAATATAATAAAATACTACCTTTATATAAAATAATACTTATATAAATACTACTAAGAAATAAGCTAAATAACTATTTATAGCTTAGGTAGGGCTATAAAGAAGGTACTAATAATAAACTCTAGTATTTAGAACTATAAAAATATATTAAAAGCCTAGATTTTACTATTAATATTCTTTTATAGTGCTTTAGTAATAGTAGTATAGACTTAGTATATAGTTATTACTTAAATAATATACTTAGAATCCCTTAATTATATACTTAGCTACTATTACCTAAACTACTTTATTATTAATATATTATAATTTAGCTACTAAAGTATTAGTAAATATAAAGTAAATATATAGTATATAAATATAAAGTTTAAATATATAATACTAAGGGGGATTAGTAAAAAAAAGGTAATATATAGCTATTACCTTATAATAATATACTTATTATACACTACCTATATATTCTAAGCCTAAAAGTTAGTAAAATTAAAATAATATATAAGTAAAAATACCCATAATAAATAACTTAGCTAAGCCTATTAGAGTAAAGGCTACCTAATAAGCTTAGTTAATATAGTTAAAGCTTAATATAGTTAAAGCTATATAGTAATATAAGTAATAAGTATATAATTTTATAGTATATATTATTATAAAAAATATAAACTAATATCTTAGCACTAGCTTTACTAGCTACTATACTAATAAAGGCTTAAATTAGTGTCTTTAGCTAGTTATATATCTTAAGGGCAGTAGTTTAGTTACTTATTATTATAAATAAAGGCTATAAACTATTAGTAAATAACTTATAATATTATAAATATTATATATACTAGCTTATAAAAATCTAAGTATATAGTATATTATTTACACTATTTTATAGTATAAACTTTACTACTTATAAATAAATTAGTAAGGAACTTATAAGCTAACTACACTAGTTTAATATTAAATAGTAGATATTTCTTAAAGTTATTATATATAGTATATATATAGTAAAGGTAATAGTATAAATAAAGCTTAATATTTATAAATATAATAGTATTTTAATAGAGAAAATAG